>JAFEMH010000735.1:0-12500 GCA_022495995.1 Adenophora triphylla var. japonica
CTTGAACCGGATTACATCATTCGTCTTCTCCGTCGCAGGCTAATTTGCCGCCGATTAGGGTACATGTGGAGGATCAGAAGGCTGGGGGAATTGAGAAACAGTTATCTCAAATGAGTGTTCAGCAGAAACATGATGATGGTGGTTTCGCTGCTATGACCTCGCCGTCGGCTGTCGTGAACGCCGTTCCCGTGAGTGCAGCAGCGGCGTTAATTGGGGATTACCCTGTAGGGATCGGGTTGTTTCTGATGATGAACGTTCCGATCAGGGGATCCAAATGGGTTATAGAAAACCCCCACAACAAGTGCCGCAGCAGCAGCAACCGCCATTGATGCAGCCTCAGTCGCAACAAAAGCAAAGTACTGGGTTTGATCTGGCTTCACCAGATTCAGTCTCCAGGTATCCAGATTATATTAGAATTTTCTTTAATTTCTTATTTTCTAGCATGCTCTGTGTGTTTGATGAAATGTCTTGTATATTGTTCTAAAATATTATTCCATTTGTTGTTGATTGTTTGATCAGTGATGGTAGTTTAACAAAACCATTATCACGTCAAAGACCACCCATGATTTATCATGATCAAATTGTTAGAACAGCCACACTTGCAAACCCTATTGATCAAAATAACCCTGATCCAAGCACTAGATTCAGCTTCAGCAACAACAAATTCAGGATTCTGGGTTTTTGTTACCGACCCAATTCGATCCCCAACATACTCAATTACACCAACAACCACAATTCATTCATACCGGTTCTCAGTACATCCACCACCATTCTTCTGGGGCGGTGCCCATGCAGTCGTATTACCAAATGTACCCTTCGCAGCAACAACAACAACATCCTCATGCTTCAGCTCACCATCCCGTTCTTGATCAGCAGAATAGTCTATTATATCCCTGCCCGGGCACCCCAGGGTTACAACCTATCAATGCAGCAGCCTAGCTATAATGAAGCTTCTGCCACTGCCCGTACCCAAAACGTTGCCCCTGCTTCTATGGCTTATAATCCTGCTAGGAATGTGGCTACTTCTCAAACTGAAATGGCTTCGGGCTTGTACAGAACAGCTGTTTCTGGGAACCCACAGTTGGTTCAAATTCCTTCAAATCAGCACTAGGCTCAATATGTTGGGTATTCTCAGGTTCATCATCCATCTCAGTCAGTTGCACCTGCTCAGGCTGGTGGTGCCAATTATGGGTACAAGTTTGCTGATCCTTCACAAGGGCATGTGTACTATGCTCAACATATGGCTCGTCCTCAATCAGCTGCGCAGTACCAAACTATGGCATCAAATTTACCTGAAGCTGGTACTCTTTTTTCCTCTGAAAATAACAAGCAACAGGTAAGAACTCCACAGCTACAATGCCTTGAGTTTGAACAAAAAAGAAGATTTTTTTTGTTTTTTGTTTTTTTTTTTGCAGCAAAAGTTTGGTTTATTTTTGTATTTTCTGTTATAGAGTCTGTCTTGCTATTGGGTATTGGTTGTGGTAGATAATTAGAAACTTTTTTTATATTTCTTCTTTTTTACTTGTATGTTAAATTCTTCTTGTTATTGCGAGTGGAAATTGAAGGGGTCTGAAATCATATACTGTAAAAGCTCAAACGCTTATATTGTTTTTGAAGTAACAAACTCACAGTGTGGCAGTCAACATCCATTTTTGCCCATGCTTATTCAATTAATTAATAGAAACTTGCAAGAATGAAGATTATATGACAAAGATTAAGGGTTGGTGTCCCATTAAATATTCGCCTGAAAACTAACTCAAACTGACAACTGATGAGCCCGAATCTACTGGACCGGGCCCGCGCTCGGTCTGGTCCAAGGAACCAGTGACGTGGCCATACCTAGACCGCTGGGGGGGGAGGGGGAAGACCGCGGACAGATAGGCCCTTGAGGTTAAGACCGTGTTCCTCCCAGCATTAATCCTATCAAAGATCGGAAGGATCCTGACCGCTATATTCATGCCAGCACGACCTATGACCGTTGGGTCCGTGCCCGCAGATTGTATGTCCGCAGGGACCCATGCCCGCAGGAGGCATGACCGCTCCATCTGTGCCCGCATCAAATACCTTTGACCGCGGCCACGATGTTGACCGCGGGCACATGTCTGCTTTCCGGTTAATATCAAGCCTTACTGAGCAAGTTAGCTTACTGGCTCTGACATGCAAGTTGTCGGCTCCCCCATCACGCATTTAATACGGCTCAGTCAGGCGCCTACTATTTCATTTAATGCGCCAAGCCATCTACACGGCTCATGTCCCTTTCAGCCATGCCCCCTCTGACAGTCAATGTTTCCTCCCTGACATGGCCAATTAGCCGCGGACACGTGTAGCTGGTCAAATACCAAAGTGCCCCTAGGGCTGATCTCATTGCTTACATCAACAAGCACCACTACATTGCCTATAAATAGAAGGTCTTTGTCCCCTTGGGCAAGGTAAGTTCCAAATATATTGAGTAAGCCATATTACTCTTAAACCCTAAACACACACACACTCCAAGGTATTCAAAGCCTTATTACTCAGTATTCTTACTCTCGCAGGGCTGAGTTGGAGTAACATCCAACTTTGACCTTAACGGTGCTTATTTGTGTTGTGATCTAGGTACAAGCAAACCATCAAAATATCCTAGCCAGATATCCTTGAACCGCTCCTGACCCTGAAAAGCTTGGCGTCATCAGTGGTTCCATTGCCGGGAACAGAGACTTTCATTAGTTTTTCCCGTTTAAAATCTTTGTTTCCAGATACACCTTGTATTCTAAACAAGCGAGAAACATCAAAAGCTCTCCTTTTCAAGTCATATTCCTTCTCTTCCCGAAACATGTCTAGAATATTGCAAAACGCTGGTCATTTGACCACTGAGAGGAGGATAACCGGGCCTCACATTCTAATGTCAATAAGGGAAAGGCTACGACCTCTGTTTTTAACCGTATGGGGGCCCGTTCCCGGTCTGCTCATACCACTTTCCCCGGCCGAGATAGCTATACACAAGCGACGGACGAGGCCCGAGCAGAAAAAGCCCAAAGCCCTCCTAAATAATAGCCCCCAAAAACCCCCAAGCTCCTTTGAAAAATATCGCCTTAAACACTCCACTCTCCCGGAGCAAATCACGAGAAGGACGGAAATCCTGGCCTCCAAGGAGAAGGCTGGTCGCGGAGGCCGTAGCCATCGCCGACGCCCGGTGGAGATGTTTGAGATAGAGGCCAACGGAGGGCTCCAGTTCCCTCAGGGGTCACTAAGGTTCTCCCAACGAGCTCCCCCTTAATCACTTGCCAGTCAAGCTAGGGGGGCAAACCGGGTTGAACCAACCCTTGAGCGCGGACAGCCTACCAAGCGCACGGTGGTGCAAGTGGAAGATAGCGAGGAGGTTGGAGAAGAGGCCCAATCCAATCTACGTGCGAAGTCAGAGCCGGACCCTTGGCTCAGAGAGAAGGCCGTGACTCCACGAGCTAAGAAGCAGAAGGTTGATAGTCAGAACCCTGAGTTTGCGGATTTCATGCAAAAGATGTGGGAAACCCATCAGAAGGCCGCCCAGAAATGTGGCCGCACCATGGACGCCTTCAGCGACAAAATTGCGCGGGCACCTATTCAGAGGGGCAAGCCCCCCCAGATGGACACCTATGATGGCTCCAAAAATGCCAAGAGTCATATGGGACGATTTGAGGGACAAATGGCTTTATTCTCCTCGGATGAGTCCGTGATGTGCAAAGCCTTGGCTGCGACCTTCACGGGCAAGGCCCTATCCTGGATGCTGGCTCTCAAACCTCGGTCCATCCAATCATTCAACCAGTTCAGGAGCATCTTTCTTAATGCCTTTGCTGGTGCTGGTGTGCCCGCTAGACCAAAGACAGACCTTGTCCGTGTCAAGCAGGCCCCGGGCGAAGCAACAAAAGATTACATCTCTCGGTTCAGAAAGGTGAGCGAGGAGATTGTAAACTTAGAGGAAGGAGATATCAGACTCTGTTTTGAGGGCGGCCTCACCTCCTCTTTCCTCAAGATGAATTTTGCCTCCAGCCCGCCAAAAACCGTGGAGGAGATGTATGAAAGAGCCTCGGCCATAGCATCTGCCGAAGAGCCAAGCGTGCCCGCTCCCCGAGCCTCCGCTAAGGAGAGAATAAGCCAAGTCCAGGAGACCACCCCGGAGCCTGCCCGCACCAATAATCAGGGCAAAAACAGAGGCCGTGGGTCAGACAAACTCCGGAAGGCAGTAGATAGTACACCTTTCACCGAGCTCACCGAGCCAAGAGTTGTAATAATGAGAGCCTCAGATTTTCCTCCTCCTCCCCCAATGCTCAGAAAACCAAATGAGAGGAGTAGGGCTAAGTTCTGTGAGTATCACAACGACCACGGGCACGGTACTGAAGATTGCTTCCAACTAAAGAGAATAATCCAGCAGAAAATCAATAACGGGGAGCTGACCCAGTGGGTTAAAGGGAACAACAACAATGCCCCCAACAATAATAACCAGCAGCGGGCACGAAATACACGTGGCCCCGAAAGGAATGAGAGAGATAACTATGATGATGATCTGGAGGATTATGACATTCATTTCATTGGCGAGGAGCCTCCCTCCAATAAACAACTCTCCCTTCAAATCCGCACTTTGGAGAAAGTTTTTCTGATTCCCCCCATGACTCCGGAAGAAGAGCAGGAAATAGGGTTCAAAAAGAGTGAACTTGCCTCCTCCCTATTCCACTCTACTCAGCCCATTACCATCCCAATGAAGATAAACCGGGCCAACATACACCGAGTCCTAATTGATACGGGCGCGGCCAGAGACATCCTCTACTACCACACGTTGGTTAGCATGAGGATGATCAAGGCTAACCTGACTCCTTATGCGGGCATGTTGGAAGGCTTCACTAATCACGCAGTTGGGGTAAAGGGGACGATTGTGTTTGAAGTAACTATTAGGGAAAAACTCATGCAGAAGACGGCCAAAATCACTTTCATGGTGGTCGATCTTCCTTCCCAATACAATGCTATTCTCGGCCTAACTGCTCAGGCCGAATTGGGAATAGTTGCTTCCGTTCTCCACCAAAGGGTGAAATTTAACACCCCGGGCGGGGTTGCTACCATCAAGAACCAGCCCGGGAGATTCCTCCGAGCACTCGAGGAGAAGAGAAAGGCAAATAAAGGCCAGACATCCTGTCCGCAGATAGAGGGCGAGGACAAAACGAAGGAAGGGAAGGCCCTAGCACTTGTACTGCCACCCATTCCAATTGGCATGCTTTCTTTCCATTCCACTAAGGTGGAGCTCAAGACGAGCAGAAAATCCAAACAGTTGGCCCCTATTGAGGGAGGATACATTGATCGAGGAATTGAGGGAGAGATTGACCGCGATGTCATATACTCTATGGCAACAACGGCCGGAGCTCAGGTCGGCCCCCACTATTATCATTGACTCCTTGCACAATCGTGAAATCAGCGACCTTCAACCTAACGACGAGCTCGAGGAGGTGGTAATCAACCCCCACTTCTCCGAGCAAACTGTTAAGGTTGGGATGGAACTTCACTGCGAGGAGAGAAGGATACTCATCGAGTTCCTTAGAGCAAATTGCGATGTGTTCGCTTGGAGGGTGGAGGATATGCAAGGAATCAGCGAGGACGTGATCCTCCATAAAATCAATGATGACCCATCCTTCAAAAATATTCATCAAAAATCAAGGTACTTCTCTCCGGAGAAAGAAATGGCGATCAAGGAAGAGGTGGAAAAATTACTCAAAGCGGGGATAATAAAGGAGATTACCTATCCAAAATGGCTGGCCAATGTGGTTATGGTCAAAAAATCCAACGGCAAGTGGAGGATGTGTGTTGATTTCACGGATCTCAACAAGGCATGCCCCAAAGACTGCTTCCCTCTTCCTCGCATAGACAGATTGGTGGATTCTATAGCCGGCCACAGAGTATTGAGCTTCATTGATGCATACTCCGGCTACCATCAGATCCAAATGGCTCCTGAAGATGTCCGCTCCGTTGCTTTCATCGCTGCGGGCAAGACTTATTGTTACAAAATGATGCCCTTCGGGCTAAAAAATGCAGGAGCCACATATCAACGAATGGTCAATCTGGTCTTCAAAAACCAACTAGGCAGAAATCTTGAGGCCTACATTGACGATATGGTTATAAAAACTAAGGAAAACTCCCACGAGCTCGACGTGGAGGAAACCTTCAAAAACTTGCGCCGCAATAACATGAAGCTAAATCCCCTTAAGTGCGCTTTTGGGGTCAAGGCGGGCAAGTTCCTCGGATTCATGGTCAATCAAAGAGGGGATAGAGGCTAATCCAGAAAAAATCCAAGCCCTATTGGACATGAAACCTCCTGCTTGCGTGAAGGATGTACAAAAACTCAATGGTCGCATCACCGCACTTGGCCGCTTCATCTCGCGGTCAGCAGAGAGATGCCTCCCCTTCTTCAAAACTCTAAAAGGGGGGAAGAAGCCTGATGAATTTGCATGGAATCAAGAATGCCATCAAGCTTTTGAAGAAGTCAAGACATACCTCGGGCAGCCACCTCTACTCAGCAGCCGGTGCCGGAAGAGCTTTTACATTTTTAGCGATTCTTGATACGCAGTAGCTGCTGTTCTTGTAAGGGAGGATAATAACTCCCAAAAACCAGTTTATTATGTATCTAAGGCGTTGTCCGCCGTAGAAGGGCGTTATCTTAATATAGAAAAGTTAGCTTACGCCTTGCTTGTATCTGCTCGAAAATTAAGAGCTTACTTTTCTGCACACCCTATAACTGTACTGACTGAGGCCCCGCTTAGAAAGGTTTTACACAAACCAGAGTCCTCGGGGAGAATGCTAGCTTGGTCTATCGAGCTCACCGAGTTCCGGATCACCTACTCCCGAGAAAGACAATCAAAGCGCAGGCCTTAGTAGATTTTGTGGTAGAATCATCATTCAGAATGGCGGACAGCGACCTGGGAAAAAGAAAGCGGGCAGAATCTGAAGAAGTCCCAAGTAGCCCAAGCACAGAAATTATACAGCCAAGGGAGCGTCCAGAGGAGGTATGGATTTTATACGTGGACGGCTCTGCGAGCAAGCTAATTAGTGGCGCGGGTATACTTCTGATCGCACCCTGCGGGGAGAAATTTAAGAGGGCCTTAAGGTTCAAGTTCGAGGCATCTAACAATCAGGCTGAGTATGAAGCAATTATAGCAGGCATGGAATTGGCAAGAGACTTGGGAGTTCAGAATATAGAGATCAATAGTGACTCTCAGCTCATAGTTAATCAAATTAGGGGGGAGTATGATACTATCAACCCAGTGCTAACTCAGTACTGCGGCCTTGCAAAAACCCTCATAAAAAATTTCACCTACTATGAGCTGAACCAAGTCATGAGAGAGGATAATGTGGAAGCTGACCTACTCTCCAGAATAACCGATCAAGAAATTGAGGAATTAGAAACAGATTGGCAGATTGAGTTCACAGAAAGACCTGCTATAGATCGAATTCAGATAAACAATCTTGAGAATCGAGTAAGGGACTGGGTAGATGAGATCAAGGATTACATCGAGAAACAGACCCTCCCCGAGGATCCAGTAAAGGCTAGAGCCATCAGAACGGTATCCGCGAAATACCTCGTCCTCGAAGGGGTACTTTTTCGACGATCGTTCACCAAGCCTTTGCTGAGATGCGTCAAAACTCACATGGTCACCAACTTACTCTACGAGGTCCATGAAGGAGTTTGTGGCGGACATCCAGGTGCTCGCACTCTCTCAGAAAAAATCAAATTCCAAGGTTTCTTTTGGGCTACGATGAGGAGGGATGCACAAGAGTACGTCAGAAAGTGTGATAAGTGCCAGAGATTTGCGAACATTCCTAGACTACCATCAACAGAGCAGACTTTGGTAGTACCATCGTGGCCGTTTGATACGTGGGGGATAGATCTTATTGGACCATTTCCAACTGCTAGAGGAAACATTAAGTATGCTGTTGTGGCCGTGGATTATTTTACTAAATGGACAGAAGCCAAGGGCTTAGCTACCATCTCCGAGGAGAATACAATCAATTTCGTCCACGACCACATCTATTGCCGATTTGGAGTTCCCCGAGCAATAATTTCAGATAATGGCACTCAGTTCTCCGCAAAGTTCACCGCGGAGTGTGAGAGAATGAAAGTACAACACCGCAAATCTGCAGTTGCCTATCCTCAAGGAAACGGCCAGGCTGAGGCCGCAAACAAGCTAGTCCTGACCGCCCTAAAGAAAAATTTGGAGGGGCGAGGAGGACGATGGTTGGACGAGCTCCAGACCGCATTATGGGTTATCCGCACAACTATAAGAAATTCTACAGGTGAAACTCCTTTCTCGCTCACGTATGGGTCAGAGGCAATGACTCCAGTTGTGGTTGCCCTACCCTCGTACAGAGTCACATACTTCGACGAGTCTCAAAACGAGGCAAACAGAAGGTGTGACCTGGACGATCTCGAAGGAAAGAGAATGCGGTCATATGAAAAAATGGTGAACTACAAGCAAAAAGCGAAGAAGCACCACGATAAAAGGGAGAATAAGAGGAGTTTTTCAGTTGGAGATTGGGTACTTAGAAGCGTAGAGGTCCAAGGGGCCCAACCCGGTTTCAATAAACTGTCCCCGAAGTGGGAGGGACCATATGAGGTTACCAAAATAGTCAAGGAGGGTACCTACATATTGCGACCAAGGGAAGGAGCAGAGCTCAAGCACGCTTGGAATAGCGATCACCTTAAAAGATACTTCTTTTGAAATCTTTGTAATTTTTAGAGGGAGTATAGACCCCTATATATATATAAGTGAGAAGTTATCATCATATTTTGATGCAAAAACCTATTCCCACCAGCCTCAAAAGCTAGAGTGGATGCCCGCAAGCGGATGCCAGTAGGTTAAAGAGCCAACATATGAGTTCCTACCTACTGATGCGCAAAGATCCTTTAAGATCCGCAAGCCTATATGTGTACAAAGGGCCATTACGTCCGTACTAGATCGCGGGGAGGATACTCCGTCCTGCCCGTGTGACACCACCAAAAATAAGTGGATATAGATGCCAGCGGGGACAAAGACCGAAAGTCCGCCCCGCTCAGTGCGCGAAGGTCCTCGTTAGGGCCGTTACTCGTATGCCTGTATGTGACAAAGGCCTACATATAAGCCCGTTCACCTGATTGCCACAAGACCCTCACAAAAAACCTCAAGGGATTTTGAATAAAGGGTCAAAAAGCGTGAACCTCCAATAAGGGGATACGGTTGCCGGTAGGTTAAAGGGTCTCTATGCTAAATATGCTCCTACCTACTGATGCGTAGACAATAGCCTCACGGCCACCTTCTACATGCCCTATGAAAGTAGCTTGCCTTGGTTACTTTTGACTTGCACCATGGCTCGCAAGGCTGGGAATAAGTGTAAATGAATGGGAGTGACCAAAAGAGTTTAACAAAGTCAAATAGACAAACTGGGGTCAAGACCCCTAAATTTGCCACAAGGCTAAACAAACGCGGTCACAGAGAAATAGGGCTGACTCTCACTAAAAACCTCAAGGGGTTTTGAATAAAGAGTTAGAAAAACTCAAAAAATGCGGGCAAAGGGCCTATTAAGCTTTTGACCGCAGAAAGAGAGTATAAAATTTAATTGTTAGTCAAAAACGCTGGAAAAAGTAAGAAGCAAGAAGGCAAGTACTAAGGTGCTCGAAAATTGCTAAATACTCAAAATAGCCTACAAGACGAGCAATTAAGATAAACAAATACAGGAAGGGAAGAAAAATTCTTGTATTAAGGAAAAATAAGTATTTACAAGGGTCCTAATCTATTACAAAAAAGAAACAAAAAAGACCTATACTAAGGGAGTTTGATCCTTGGGGGCCTCCGTGGACTCTGTGGCCGCACCTTCTGTGCCCGCATCTGAAGCCGGAGTGGGAGAGGGAAGGCTAGTCACGAGCACCTCTGTAGTAGGATCAGAGGAGGGCTCAGCAGAGGCCGGAGCAGGGGCTGCCCGCTGAGGAAAAAGATCACCTATGGCAGGTCCATCTGGAAGAACGCGAGCAAGGGCATCCCCCAGTGATATCGGGTTCTTCCCAAATCGCAGCTCATCCAGCTCGCCGATCAGGCTGAGGGCAGTTCTTCTGCCACAGGGGGCAAGGAGGCTGCAGCGGACAACTCCAAACCTTTAATCTCATCCTCGGACAGAGGAACTAACGCGTGCCCGGGCAGGTATTCAGCATCTGTAGCAACAAGCGAGCCAATCACGGCCAACTCCTGCACAGAAAACTTGCCCGTGGCCGCGAAGTTCCGAATCTGTGTCCGGACCCCGGCCTCATACTGAGCCAGATTCTCAGCAATGAGCCAGTTTTTGAACTCCTCGGAGTTCTTATATTCTTCCACCGCTTCCTTGCGGACATCATCCAGAGCGGACTTCCCCTCCGCCTCCAACCGTTTGTATGGAAGCAGCTGCTCGGACAGCTCATCCACCTTCTTCTCCAAGGTCTCCACGGTCACCTTCATGGCCTCCAGCTTGTCCGTGAGCTCTTTGTTCCTAGGCTCCCACTCGGCCTTATGCCCGCGGAGCTCATCCCGCTGACTCTTCGCCTTTTCAAGGCTCTTCTCCAACTCTGTCACCCTCTCTTGGAAACCCTTCAAATCGGCTTCCTTGGTGGCAAAGGCCTTATCCTTGGCGTCAAGGAGGGAGTTCAAGGTCCCAACCCTCTCTTGAGCCGCATCCAGCTCGCGGAGTTTGGCCGCCAAAATGAAAGTCTTATTTTCCACATAGGCGGACAAGGTATCGCAGCTCTCCCGCAGCCGCAGCACTTTATTGCTCACCTGCGGGGGAAGGAGAGTAAGAGTTAGACAAAGAAATCGAAAGAGGGGAAAGGGTGAAGGCTAAGAGAAAAACGATTATCTACCTCGGTCAGAGCAAGGCCTATATCCCCCACCAGGACAGAGGCATTCTCCTCGGCAACCACATTCTTGTAGAAGTCCGGGGAGTAGAGACGATTCACCAGCCCGATCCCCACTGAGGCATTGGCTGAATTTCGGGTGTAAATGTCCACCCCAGTTACAGTGGGCACTTCAGATAACTTTCTTTTGACGGCCAGAGTCTCCTCGCGGGTGGTCAGAGGGGCCACCGGGTAAGCAACCGAGCAGATTGACCCCCAATGGGGGGAGAAGTGGATGAGGACACTGGAGCAATGCTGGTGAAGTCCTGGGGAGGAGCATCCCCAACTTTTACGGAGCTTCCAATGTCCTTGCCCCTCCTCTCCATCCCTTTCATTCCTCTTCCGGGAATCCACGTGATGGCCGGAAGAAATAGTGCGGCCTGGAGAGGGAACCCGAACAGCGTGGGCTGGAGGAGGACCCCTGGGGGGGGAGGCAGATTCCCCGTGGTATTAACAACCTTGGGAGCAGACAGAGGCTCCCCGCTTCTTTTGCTTAGCACGGGCACAGTTTTGTCCTTGCCCGGGACACCTCCCAATTCATGCTGCCTCTTCAAAGCAGCTTCCTTGTTGGCCTTCATATTTTTGGCCTTCATCTGAGCAGCACTTAAGGGGGCCATCAGAAATTGTACTCTTCGGGATCTACTCTGGAGGAAAAGAAAAATGGTTAGAAGACAGTTCGAAAAATCAAAGGCAAAATAAATTAGCAACAGTTTTATAAAAGAATCAGAGACCGATGAGTTCTGGAGGATCGCATTCAGCGCCCAGCATACAGGTCCTACAGTCGGCCTCAAATTGGTAGTGCTCGTGCACCCTCCAATCAGGGTCACGGGGCAAGGGCTCTATTTCTACTCTGGGGGCATGTGGGGCGCCCTCCCTGCGAGGAGCCACCCCCGAGTAGATCAAGTGAGGCTCGTCTTCAACGATAGAACCCACATCATAAACGGGCTCCTCCCCGCGGTCGAGATAGGTGGCCAGATGTTTCTCTAAGGCACAGCGCATCCCGTCGGCAGAGGACGGGTCCGGATAACTACTAGCGGCCACCTTCATCGGGACTGGGCTTGAGGGTTTGGAGAAGGGCCAACCAAATCTAGACTCGATGACCAAAATATCCCTCTGGTTCCATTGGTCAAATTTGTTCGATGGGGGAGAGAAGGTCCTGGTAGAGTAATTCCTAGCCTTCAAGCTCAGGATGCCCCGACTGATTTGGTTCTGATAATAGGCGTAAAGCCCGGCCAGGGTAGGTTCATAACCTAAGAATCTGCAAACAGCTATAAAGGAGACAATGGCCCTGATGGCATTAGGAGTCAGGTGCATGGGCAGGCAGTGGTTGAACTCAAGGAAGAAGTAAAAGAAGGGGTCCAAAGGCAGCCTCAGGCCATTCTCAAAATAGGCCCCATAGAAGACGCAGGCTCTGTTGTCCTCGCGGACATCTGCTATGGTTTCTGGCCGCAGCTTATCCTTATCCTTCAAATGGACATGCCCAAGGGTGCGGACACGGAAGGCGTTGCGGTCAACGTTGTAGACCTCATAGATATCCTCCTCCCAGTCAATAGAAGCCACCTACTTGGCTTTCTTAGCGCGGCCACGGCCAGGGTTCACCTCAGCAGCTGGC
>JAFEMH010000737.1:0-12500 GCA_022495995.1 Adenophora triphylla var. japonica
TTAATCTTTGACTCCTAATGGCCAACAGAATATTTACATCGGCACTTAATAGCACGCACGGTTTGCTGGTGATTCAAACGTTTTTGCAGAACACGAATACCATATATTGTAGAATGCCAAAACAAATTAAGCTCAAAATCGTAGCCTAAGAGTCGAATCATTGTTTTTGAAGACTTATGCTTTTGATAAACAAACCACTTACCCGAATTTTCTCAACTCAACATTTAAAATATTATATGAATAATATTTATGATTTTATAATAAAATAAATTCATTATTGACATATACATTATTATTATTATTATTATTAATTATTATTATCTTATAATATTTTATTTGTACTTTTTTATCCCATAATAATATTTATCTTGATTAGTTTGGTAAATATGATCACAAATGTTGACAAATAATAAAAAATTATATAATGATACTTTAATAAAAATATTATTAAATGTTAATATTAAAAATTATATTTCATTTGGTCAAATATAATTTGTATGAAAAGAAAAATATTTCAAAAAGGAAGTAACAATAAATAAAAAAAATATTTGAACTCATTCCCTTTTATTATTACCCATATTTTTTAATAATCTTAATTATTTAAGTGATTCAAATGCTAAGCTCTTAAAGTGTTTCATATTGCCAAAATTCAATATTGTTAAAATATAAATCTTATTATATGATACATTTTTTCTAGAAAGTAATAAATAGAGCAAATTATTCACTCTTTCTTTTAAATTCCTTCTATTTTTTTTATACTTTATCTCATATCTTCAACTTTTCAAATTAATATTTTTACAAGAAAACATTTTACATGGAAATCTTTTTACATGAAAACATTTTACAAGGAAACCTTTTTACATGAAATCATTTTACATGAAAACATTTTCCGGAAAATGTTTTACGCGAAACAAACGGAGCCTAGGATGAATTAGGTGGCGATCAGAAGTGTTTTGGAAAATTCCATGTTGAAAAATATGATTAATTATTGAAAATGATTTGAAATTAAGGTATAATATTGTGAGTCATTGAAATTGATTTGAAAAAACAAATCATGAAATTTAATTATCTTCATAAATTTTTGAAAAATTATCATTAATACACCATTAAAATACTTTATAACATGCCAAAATCTTAAAAAAAAAAATAAAAAAATACAGTTTTCCTTAATCTTAGAAAAAACGTGTTTTGATTTTCCCGCTATTTTCAGTGTTAGACTAACAAAGTGTCAGTTTAAAGAGTGACAGTGTAAAAAAATGTCAATGTTAATGTAACAAAGTGACAGTGTAAAGAGTGCAAGGGCCTGTTTGGTAACCAAATTAAGATCTTAATTTGAAACACTTTAAGAGATTAAAAAATTAAGCTTGTTTGGTAAGGTAAATTTGAATCACTTAAATAATTAAGATTATCTTAAAAAATGCTATTAATTTTAAGTGGGCAAGGAGTAGCTTAACAAGGTAAGAGGTGGAAAGAATGAGAAAAAAAGGGAATGAGTTCAAATTCACACATCAACATATTTTGTTTATTTATTTATTGTTACTTCCATTTATTGAAATATTTTTTCTTTTCATACAAATTATATTTGACCAAGTATGAAAATATAATTTTTTTAATATTAACATTTAATAATATTTTTATTAAAGTATCATTATATATTTTTTTTTATTATTTGTCAACATTTGTGATCACATTTACCAAACTAATCAAGATAAATATTATTATGGAATAAAGAAAGTAAAAATAAAAATATTTAAATATTATAAGACTAAAATTTACTTATAATAATAATAATAATAATAATAATAATAATGTATATGTCAATAATGAATTTATTTTATTATAAAATCATAAATATTATTCATATAATATTTTAAATGTTGAGTTGAAATTCTGAAAATTCAGATATAAGTGGTTTGTCATTATCAAACAAACATAAGTCTTCAAAATTCAGCAACTTAATGATTTCAGCTCTTAATTTTCAGCTCTACATTTTCAGAGCTTAATTTTCAGTTTTACCAAACAGGCCCCAAGTCTATATATTATTAAGTGTCAGTGTTAGTGTAAAAAAATGTCAGTGTTAAGTGCCAGTGTTAAGAGTGTCAGACCACTGTAAAGAGTGTCAGTGCATGTATTATTAAGTGCCAGTGTAAAAAAATGTCAGTGTTATTGTTAAAAAGTATCAGTGTTAGTGTAAACAAATGCATTGCGAAAAATATCAATGCATGTATTATTAAGTGCCAGTATAAAAGAGTGTCAATGTATGGTAAAAAAAATGTCAGTGAACATACCAAAAGTGCCGAGTTGGGCCAAGCAAGTAAAGCCCAATTACATCCAGCTTTGATTATCACATTCTCAATAGGGCTGGCCCAGTCAGAGCAAGGCCCAAAGCCCATTTCAAAGATCGCCGACTAAGCCCATGGTCCGGCTCACCAGCCCCGACTTAACTTAGTCCGACCTCGTAATCCATATTATAACTCTGCACGAACCATGCTCTACCCGACAATGTCGACCATTCCACGAGTGACGACCTCGACCTAAATCAACAAGTGACGACTTAACACTTGCCGGCCTTATTTGGTTGAACAATCCTCATAACCACATCCCTATAAATCGTGGACCGTTATAGACATGTTCCCACGTCCAAGTAATCGCCGCTATAATCTCTGAGGACATGTCGCCTCCCCAAAAATACATCACTCTTGCCTATAAATACTTCATCACTACCAAACGGTGAAAGGTAACCGCCATTTTGTATTCTCGAGTTCATTATTCAATACATTTTGAGCTTTATACAACCAAGTAATCTTACTCACGCCCGAGCGTCTTCGCCGGAGACACATCCGGCTAGTCGTGGGTTCTGCTTTTCAGTCAAGAAGCCAGGTGATCACCCCGCCACGTGGAGGAAGATTGATAAGCACATTTCCCTGCAAAGATCGCTTGGTTCCATTGCCCGGGAACTCGTGCTTTAAACTTGACCATCGAAAACTCCATCAACCCGCAACAATGGTGACTTCGTAAGGACATGTATCCGAGGCTTCACTTGGGCATGACGAAGTAAACAACAACAACATGAACGCAAATGCCGAAAACTTGAACTTGCCTCCTCCCCCACCAAATCGCCCTCATGGTAGAGCCACACGCTCTACTAGTGTCGCTGACGGCAGGATTGCCTCGACACAAGGAGAGGGAAAAGACATATGGATGGGCAAGGAGTTCCACCTCCTCCGAAACGTCCAACTCGCTCAGTGTTAATGTTGGAAACAGGCGTGTCCCTCCACCAACCCCATGAGCAAGAAGGGAGATGATGTTGGAGCGAGCTCGATTCCGCCGACTTGATAGCCATGGAGGAGGCGTAAGTGCCGACATACGCTCCGAGAGAGCGGCACCTACTCAAGTGTTTCTAATGGGCAACAAAGCCAGTGAGTGCTAGGCCAAACGAAGGTGTGGGACGTAACGGCGAGGACAATAGTACGTCGAGCTCCTACTATAGTTCATGTGCCGAGTAACGATTTAAGGGCTAGCTCAATGTAAACAGAGCAGAGAGGCTCAATCTCGATTTGAGGACTCAAGCAATGTACTAATAGAAACAGACATGTTTCCCAAATTTAACACGAGATCAGTTCTCAAAGAGACAGTGAATGGGCGCAGTCGCCATGAGAGAGGAGAGGCGCAGTCGCCACTGGAGATAACAGCACAGTCGCCATCTGCTCGCCGAGAGGCGCAGTCGCCTCCAAGAAGCAATGCATAGATCTCCTGTAAGATCGAGAGGGCCAATTCCTATAGAGACAGGGAGTGAAGGCGCGTAGGTCGAATGCCGCTCCTCCAGAGATGAAAGACCCGATGCTAGAGAATGGCTATTGATGAAGAAGAAATTCGAACAATGGGAAGAGGAGAAGAAAAAAAGAGACGGGAAAGGTTCAACGAATTGATTTTGCTCTTCGACCTTTGTCCAAAGAAATCGAGATAGTCGACCTCCTCCTACTTTCAGTTGCCTCTTCTCGGAGAAGTACTGGTCGACAAATGCCAGGAGCCACATAGCACATCCGGAAGCCACTATGTGTTTTGTCGCCAATGAGGATGACAACATGTGCAAAGCTCTCCTAAGCACACTTACCGGCAAATTTCTAACTTGGTTCAATGGTTTGGCCGCCGGTAGTATCACCACTGGGCATGCTTCGTAACAAAATTCTTAGACCGCTTCTCGATCATAGAGCTCTAAGATAACCGTCACCGATCCGAATAACTTGGGTGCAGGAAAGAATGAAAGCTCGATGAGCTATTTCACCAAGTTCAAAGAGATGGTTGATAAGATAGAGGAAGACCTCACCGATAGGAAGTCATTAATCGCTTCAAGTGGTATTTCCTCGTAAGACATGGACTACGAGCTCACAGCCCGAATCGGTCACAACTCGACAGGAGTTGTTTGAAAAGGTGTATAATGTCGCTCCGCCGAGGAAAGGAAAGAAAAGAAGAAGGGAAAGAGCCCCAAGGTTGAAGTCACTGATGATAAAAAGGACTCCAACAAGAATGGGAGGAACAATAAAAATGGAAAGAATGTAACTAGGGCAACAGAGAAGGTGCCCGAAGCTTTCACTCCTCACGGCGAGTCGAACCGAGATTTTGAATGCCGTCGAACCGGCTCCTCCAGCCCCAATGAATCCAGCAACAAGTTTAGAGGGACAAATGCTAGTACCGCGACTACCACAAAGACACCGGTCATCTCACGTAGGATTGCTTGGGATTAAAGCGTATCATCCAGAGAATGGTCGACTGTGGGAGACTCGAAGCTTATGTGGAAGAGACCTCAAACCGGAGGAGGTGAGCAGCCGCAGTGGGCAACAAGGACCTAGGCAACCTAGACTCGAACCTCGGGGTCATCATCGAACAAGCGAGCAACACGGCCATCAAGCACAAGATATTCCAGCTCAATAAGGCCCCACATGTGCCTCCAAGGAGAGAAGTAAGAGATGAGGCGATCGCCTTCTACCCCCACGAATTGGCAACTAATATGGCGGCTAGTGGAGCAAGTTCTCGTCATCCCAGTGTCTCATTGATGGATGTACGACGAGCGTACTCTAGTCGACACGGGGCCTCGCAAGGATATTTTGTTTTACAAAACTTTCAAGGAGACGGGTCTTAATGATGAACAAATGGGAGAGATATGATGGCAAAGTTGGAGGGCTTCACCAACCACCGAGTTGATGCTAAAGGCCGATAGTGCTCGACGTCGACTCTAGGCCAAGACCCCTCAGGATTGTCTCGAAGGTACAATTTATCGTAATTGATGTAAATAGTGACTATGCCGCCATACTTGGAATTCCCGGACATGTCGCTCTTGGAATGGTAGCATCAATTCCTCACCAAATAGTAAAGTTCCCCACACCTCGCCGGAGCTGGGTTGCGTACAAGGCACAAATGCGTGCTTATCTCGGATCATGTTCTAAGAGAAAGAAAGAAAAGGGAGCTAGAGATTGAGACTGCCGATGGTTACTTGAAGCCGTCTCGCCGCCACCAAAACTACCCGACCGTCAACAATCACCGACGTGGTAGAGTCGACCTATCGCTCAAATGACGAGGTCATGCTTGAGTCGACACGTCACTCTAACACCATTGAGGTCGATTCGCATGTAGTTATGGTCGATCAAGTCGTCATAGGAGACCTATGCCTCCAGATAGACAATAACTCTGGGGCCACTACCAAAGAAGGTCACAAGCTTCGATGATATGATAGCCGAGGAGGCTCCACACTTGGGAGCCGAGGAAAGACAAAAGGTCGTGGAAATCATAGTGGAGACTCTACAATTCGTAGATGGACCGGAGCTAGAAGCCGTGGATGAGCTAGAGTCAGCAATCACCAACCCTTCTTACCCCGACCAAAAAATTCAGATTGGGAAGCAAATATCGCTGAGGAGCGAGCGTAAATCATCGAGCTACTCAAGGAAAGTAATGATGTCTTTGCATGGAGGGTAGAAGACATGAGGGGAATCAAGGAGGAGGTCGTCGCTCACAGATCGGAAGTCAACCCGACCATAAAGCCTAGACTCCCAAAATTGAGAAGCTTTGCTCGCGATAAGGAAGAGGCCATAAAAACTGAGGTACAAAAACTTTTGAGTGCAGGGATAATCAAAGAGGCCACTCATACAACGTGGTTGGCCAACGTGGTCATGGTGAAGAAATCAAATGGCAAATGGCGGATGTGTGTCGACTTCACCACTCAACCTTGCATGCCCAAAAGACAGCTTATCCCCTTCCAAGGATAGACAAGCTAGTTGATTCCATTGCCGGTCACTCCACCCTCGCTTCCTCGACGCTTATTCGGGATACCACCGCATCAAGATGCATGAGGACGACATAGTCAAGACGGCATTTCAGCACTGGAGGCATCTACTCGCTACAATATGATGCCTTTTGGATTGAAGAATGCAGGAGCGACCTATCGTAGGATGGTGAACAAAGTCTTTGCCTCACAGCATTGGTCGAAATATGGAGGCTTACGTTGACGACATGGTCATTAAAACTAAGGCCGGAGTCACGTGGTCGACCTAAAGGAGACATTCGCCAATTTACGAGCAAACGACATGAAGCTCAACCCCAAAGAAATGTGTGTTTGGAGTGGCACTGCAAGTTCTCGGGATTCATGGTATCTCAAAGGGGCATAGAAGCTAATCCAGAGAAGATAAAGGCTTTAGTCGACATGAAGGCTCCCACCAAAGGTCAAAGAGATGCAAAGACTTAACTAAGAGTAGCAGCTCTTGGTCGTTTCATATCAAAGTCAAGAACGGTCTCTCCCCTTCTTCAAAGCATCGAGGGGGCGAAAGTTTTGAATGGACGACCGAATGTCATTCGTCGTTCCAACAAACTAAAGGATTACCTCGCTACTCCACCCTCGCTAAGTAGCCCGACCACCGGAGAGACTTTGTTTGTATATCTATCTCGTGGGAGACAAGTCGGTTGCAAAGCAGTTGTTGATTAGAGAGGATGAGGGGCTTCGTAAGCTCGTGTACTATATCGCAAAGCTTTATCGATGTGGAAAGTAGGTATTACAACGCCGAGAAGGTCGCCATGCTCTAGTCGTGGCTTCAAGGAAGCCGCGAGCTTATTTTCTAGCTCATCCAATCGTGGTTCTTACTAATGCACCTTTGAGAAAGATATTGCACAAGCCTCGAGAGTTCGTGTCGATCGCTCAATTGGTCAATTGCCCTCACCGAATTTGACATTGACTATCGACCTCGAAAGGCGTTGAAGGCTCAAGCTCTAGCCGACTTCTTGGTCGAGCTTACGTTCACCAAGGAAGACAACGAGCAACGAGTTCCTAAAGAAAAAGCTAAGGGGAAAGAACCAGAGTCCTGTGTCGTCATTAGCCTACCCGACGATTGTTGGAAGGTCTATTCAGACGGGCCGCCGACCAAGAATAGCAAATGAGCCGAATAGTGTTGATTGAGCGTAAACTGGACCGTATATGAGGAATCACTAAGGTTCAAGTTTGATGCTTCCAATAACCAGCCGAATACGAGGCCTTGATTGCAGCCTATCAGTACGCCAAGTGCTTCTGAGCAACTAAGATCATGGCTTACCGTGACTCACAATTGATAGTCAACCAGTCGAGGCGAGTACGAAGTGCTTAGTTCTACTCTCATCAAATACCGCGACCGGTGAAGGAGCTAATAAAGGACTTAGAATTCGGGAGATTCAAAGGATTGGAAGAGAAGATAACGAGCCGGCCGATCTCCTTTCGAAACCGGCTACTTCGTATGAGCCACATGACGAGCCCATCTCCTTCCTCGAAAATCCAAATTTTATGAGAGGGTAAAAATTCAAGGCATAGATGATCCCTCAAGAAATTGGGCTCAGAGAAGTGTTGGATCGAGGAAATGAAAGCATACCTAGAAAATGGAGAGCCGCGATGACGAGAAGAAGGCTCGAGCTATCAAAAAGAAAGCTCCAAGGTATGTCATTCAAGGAGGCGACCTATTCAAGATCTTATACTCGACCATTACTAAAGTGCATCCACCCTCAAGAGGTCGCCACGTTGATACATGAGGTACATAGTGGAATTTGCGTGGACACCGGGGCCAGACCTTGCCGACAAGTTAATCACTTTGGGATACTATCGTCACACATGAGAGCCGACACTCACAACTTTGTTCAAGAATGTGATCAATGCCAAAGGTTTGCCAACCTTCCCTATGTGCCAACAACCGAGCGTACTCCCGTGATCGCAGCCTTGGCCATTCGACATGTGGGGCGTCGACTTGATTGGACCCTTCCCTCCCGCCCGAGGAAATTGCAAGTATGTGATCGTGGCCATAGATTACTTCACCAAATGGGTTGAGGCCAAACCACTAGCTCGCATCACGTAGGAGAATGCTATCAACTTCATTCACGACTTCATTTGGTGTCGATTTGGTTTCCTCGTGCTATAGTGTCCCGACAATGGTCTACAGCTTCTCCCAAACTTTCGAAGCGTAGATGAAGCGAGTTGGAATCAAACATTGGAAATCTTCGTCGCCTATCCTCAAGGAAATGGGCAAGCTAAAGCAAAGAAATAAACTTGTTCTATCTTCGCTCAAGACCGGCTCGTAGGTCGACGAAACAATTGGTTGGACGAACTCCCCTGCTCTTCGGGGCGCTCGTACAACCACTGGGGCCTACTGGGAAACCCCTTTTGCTCTCACATACGGGTCGAGGCCATGGCACCCGCCGAGCTCAATTCCCCACCGCTAGAGTGACTTTCTTCAATCAGAGCAAAATGATACCAACAGATTGATCGACCCGGATCTCGATCGACGAGAAGCGAGAAATGCTCTACCTCCGAATGGTCAACTACAAACAAATAACTAAAAGTTACCATGACAAGAGGGTCAAAGCAAGGTCGTTCCAAGTCGGGATTACGTATTGAGAAAGATTGAGGCAACGGCGTAAGGACCCAAACAGAATAAACTATCTCCTAATCGGGAAGGTCCATATGTGGTTACTCGAGTCGTCAAGGAAGTGGACCTACATGATAGCTCATCCTCGAGGTGACGAATTGAAACATCCTTGGCATGCTACTCACCTCATCAAATACTACTTCTAGTTTTCAGCCAAAGTTCAAGCTTGTGTTAAGTTCTAGTTTCAAGTTGATGTAAGCATATTTCCTACTTCAATAAAAAGTGCAGCTCATTCCATCAAGCATAGTGTTACACTAACCCCAACAAGCTCGACTCTTAGTCGCCTTCGTTTAACAAGCTCGATTCTTAATCGCCTTTGTTCTTTTAACAAGTCCGACTCTTAGTCGACTTCGTTCTAACAAACTCGACTCTTAGTCGCTTTGTTCTAATTAGCTCGATTATTAATCGCCTTCGTTCAATTAACAAGTCCGACTCTTAGTCGATTTCGTTCTAACAAACTCGACTCCTAGTCGCTTTGTTTTAATTAGCTCGATTCTTAATCGCCTTTATTCATTTAACAGTCCGACTCTTAGTCGACTCCATTTTAACTAACTCGATTCTTAATCGCTTGTTCTAATTAACTTGACCCTGTGTCGCTTCAATGATATGAGCAGGTTCGACTCATGGTCAATCTCGTTCACAAAAAGTTAACCAAGTCCGAGGTCGACTAAACCAACAAGGTCAAGTCGCCTCTAGGCCCAAGTCGACTCATTCATCTTATCTACATCTAGCTCGACGTACAATATGAAATGGAAAACATACAACATTCATGAATCAAAAAGTCGCCTAAGATTGGATGTAATAAGTCTCCCAAAAGCGGGCCAAGACTTAAGAAAATAAACTTACAAAAGTATTCTCGCCTCCCAATAAATAGGGCCAAGGCATCCAACATTCAAGAAATCAAAGGAGCAAAAGTGTTATGGGGCTGTTGCATTACATGGAGTTTTTATAAAATCAAATAGCTTGATCGGCCACATTGAGGTCGCCGGTAGCAACCCGATCTTCGTTCACGGGTTCAGCCTTTGTTGAGGGCTCAAAGGCTTACCCGACTCCGAGAAGACCCGATGGTCGAACTCACCCTCCTCCTCCATATCCTCCCCGCTCATCCATGTCGCCTAGCTCTTGTAAAGCCACATCAAAGGTCCCGGGGCCAACTCGAGCTACCCAAGGCTCACAATGCTCCTCTTTATCTTCTCGAGCAATATGGGCTAGGTCATCTTCATTATAAGGCACCAATGAATGGCCCCCTCTAGCCGCCATGTCATATTGAGGAGCATACGCCCATCGAGCAAGCCGGTCCAAGGAAACTCCCGAATCGTGGTCGACTAAAGCTCGACGAGCCATGTGACGCTTGCCCAGCCCAAGAATCCCTTAGCTTTGGCAATGATAGAGTCGAAGTATTCATCTCCCTCTTTAAACTGATCAACCTTTCTTACCAGCCTTGAGATCCTCCTTCCATATAGCCTCTAGCAAGCATTGTGCTCCTCGTTCGCCTTGGTCAAAAGGAGTCTCTCTCTTGGAGGATCTCGAGAAACAGGGCCAGCTCCTTCTTGACCTTATCAAGCTCCAAACGATCGGCATCTCTCTCTTTGATCAATTCATCAACCCGTGCATCGTAGGCCTTCGCATCCTCCAAGGCTTTATCCTTCTCCGCCTTTGTATCACCGCGTAGAAGCTTCAAGGCATCATAGGAGGCGTCCAGATCGTTGTGTGCCTCCTTGAGATCATTGAAAGCCTGGGTCTTCTTGGACAAGTCTTTAAGGGCCTACCTCTCCCTTTCAATGGAGGCCCTCCAAGAACTTTTGGCCTCGCTCGATCATGGTAAGATTCTCGCATTCCCAAAGAAAACAAAGAAGTGTTAGCTCGAGACTTCGCTTGGTCGAGTAAAAGAATAAGCGACTAAAATGAAAATGGAAGTAAAGAATTACCTCGCAATGAGCAAGTCCAGATCGAGCCGAGAACTCCTCAGCGTTATGCCCTTGTCGCAAATTGAGCTAGCAGCTCACATCCACGGCTCTCCTCACAATGACTTGACCCAAGTTCATAGCCGGATAGGAGCGACTCATGCGCTTAATTCCCTCTAAAGAAGGGACATCACTCAATCGCCGCATCATCTCTTCAATGCATTCTTGGTTGGGATGAGAGGAAGGTGGAGGAGATGGAAGAGTTTGGCTAGAGGAAACGCCCTTACCCTTTCCAGATCTCAGCCTCTTCCTTGTGTTCAGAGCTTGATCATCAACCTCCTCCATGACATCATCATCAATCTCCACCACATTCAGAGGGCTGGATCCCGCTATATTAGCTCCAGAGGTATCCATGTTGACATCCTGAATTGGGTCGGAGCTCGGGGTTGCTTTCGCCGACTTGGATGACTCGTCATCTCCATCTCGCAAAGCACTCACGGATTGGGTACCACTCAAAGAATGGATCTTCTTCTTCTACCCCTTCCATCGGCACCATCCCTATGTTGTCTTTGGCAAGCGTGCTGGTCCTTACCGTGGCTTCCCTCCGCCCGCGAGCTCGAGCATTGGCCTTTCCGTGGTCTTTCTTTGATTTCTTCCTATCTCGCCACCACCAAGTATGCGGCCCATGTTAGCCTCTTGCTCAGAGTCGAACCGCAACAAAGATTCAAGTGGACAAGTGTTAAATCGACATACGAGTAAAAGTTCTATGTACGAGCTAAAAGTTCTATGTACGAACTAAAAGTTCTACATACGAGCTAAAAGTTCTATATACGAGCAAAAATTCTATGTGTGAACACAAGATGACCGACTTGATTATCCTATGAGCGAGTTAATTATAGACGAGCTAATCATTCTACATACGAAACTCTATGCATGAGTTAGCTATGTACGAAAGTCAAGTTCAACCTATAACTGACTCACCCAAGACAAATGCTACATACAAGCAAATTATATATACTTACAAGTATCCCTATAGAGGACGAGTAAAGAGAAGGGCTGAATAAAGAAATCTTACCACCGCCGTGCTCCCCGTTGGTTTTGCAAGAATCTTTGCTTTTCTTACAAAGTTGGCACATATCTCCAAACTTGCCCAAGTGATGAGTTATCCAATAGTATATTTCGACCCCTCAAGACAGAATAAGAGGCTCCACCACTCCATCTCCGTGCATCATTCCAAACCGCCATAAAGTTGTATTTAGTGGTGAGCAAACTCTCCCAGCTGATGGGCCTTTTCTCGACTAACCTACATAAGGTCTTGTACAAGCTAAGATGCCAAGACGGCTCCCAAAAATCTCCCTCATCTACGGCTTCAGTCTCATCATTGGGCAATGGAAATTCCCATCCTAACCTACTCTCTACCACTACCACGTGCGAGTTCCAACCACCGTGCTTATTCGGGAGGTTGGTAAAGAGTTTGGGAGATTTGGGGTTTAGAAGGGGTACTAATACTCATATCCTCCCCACCGTATTTGATGGTGAAAAATTCCTTCAACACCCTCACGCAAGGTTCATACCCCAAAACTCGCACACCATAGCAAAGCACACAAGGACCCTACAGGCATTGGCTCCGAGTTGAAGGGGAAGGGCATCTGCACACTCCAAAAAT
>JAFEMH010000738.1:0-240000 GCA_022495995.1 Adenophora triphylla var. japonica
TCCCGCTAGTAGGACATACAGTAAATGTAGGAATATCTGTAAGCATGTATTAAAGGTGGGCCTGAGAATCATAGATTAATAGAGTTACAAGAACATATAGACTGGCCTCTAAGAAAACGATTTTCTTACTTGAGCTAAGTTATTAACAAAGGTTTTTACTACCTCCTCCCAAAATGAATGTCCAAAAAATCAAATTTGCTCTTGATCAAATCAAGAGTGAATTTGGAATTTTTTTTTTTTGAAATTCATTTTGGGACAAAGGGAGTAATTGAGATTACGAGTTCTAGGACGTAAAAATGATTTAGGAGGTAGCCAATGATCTTTCCACAACTTAAGCATGGAAGCGGGGCGGATCTCACCGTGTGCACGATAGTGCACTGCACCACAAAAAAAAAAATTTTTTTTTTTTTACAAAACGACGTCGTTTTTGCTTAGGAAAAAAAGGATTAATAGATTTATTGGAACGTTGCTCTCTAAAGATCGAAACAAGCGGCCCTCCGTCTCCTTCGGTTCTGCGTCGCCGTCTCGGCCGTCGGCCGTCTCCTCCCTCCTCCCTCCACCGCCGCCTCACTCCCCGCCGCCGACCTCTCCGGTACCATAGAATGGGCGAACCAAACCCCCCTCCGCAACCCCCTCACAAAATCAAGAAGAATTTCTCGAATCAAAGGTAAACCCTAGAAATTTAAAATTGCTTTAATTTTCTTGATTTGGATTTGATTGGTTCGGTTCTTGGTGCGATTGAGAACCTCTTTTATACCGTCCCCTCTGGTGTGATTGAGGCGTACAGGAAATCTATAGAATCTCATTTGCTGCGTTTTGAGGTGAAATTTCTGCTGGTTAATGAACTAGCTTCATTTGGTGCACCGGAAGATGTTGATTTGTGATTTCTTCCTCCATAATATCTTTTTTTCTTTTGTTATTAAATCATTTGGCTAAAAATATATTTCTTGGGCACCTATCATACTTCTCAGCTACCCTTTGTCTTAGACATGGACGACCCGCACCCGTGCAACCGTACCTGTGCAACCGTACCCGTATTTGACCCGCCAGAACCGGAACCGTGTAAGACCCGTGAACCGTTGGACCCGTACCCGTACAATTGGCGGTTCGGTTTCGGTTCCTCATTTTTCAGACCCGTACCCGACGGGTCGTGACCGTACCCGGACCCGGATTTGGCCATGTCTAAATCCTATATGTGTGTAGACATGGCCGACCCGGACCCGTGGAACCGCACCCGAATTTGACCCGTCAGAACCGGAACCGTGTAAGACCCGTGAACCGTTAGACCCGTACCCGTACAATTGACGGTTCGGTTCCGGTTACTCATTTTCAGACCCGCACCCGGCGGGCCGGAACAGTAACCGTACCCGGATTTGGCCATGTCTACTTTGTCTTATTTTGTAGTGGCAGTGAGGCAATTTTTTTTTTTTTTTAATATAGGGTAACTTTTGTGACGAGTTATTTTATAGTTAATGACTTCTAGTAGCTATCAACTGTGGGAGTGTAAGCTCTGTGTTTGAAATTTTGGTTTGTGTTTGTTTTCTTCTTTTCCCTTCCCCCACCTTTCCTAGAAAACTGGCAGTAGCATGGAAGAAGAAGTGGAGATCTCTGTATATGATGCCACCGCAGGTATATTTTAAATGGTTTTAGCCTCTAATTTTGCATTCTCTTTTGAACTTTATTTTTCACAACTTAGCTTTGATTTAGATTTTGGATCTCAAGAGAATGTGTTTTTAGTTTTGCGTTTATATTTTTATATGTAAATGTATTGAATTTTAGTTTTGCGTTTTTTTTTATTAAGAATAGGCACCACCAATAGCTTAGGTGTAGATCCGCCACTGCATGGAAGGTTGATATCTAAGTACAATGCCTAGAAACTAGGAAATTCATGTTGTCGTGTGCAGTTCTAAGTAATATTTGCTTGACAGTATTTCTATTATTTTCACGTATTTTGATTTCTTGCCAGGTATTAGCTAATATATATGTATGCTTGACTTTCAGGCTTGGTCAAAGGGTCAAACACGAGTGCTGCACGATTTTTCTCATCAAACTTCATTTACTTTGACATCAAAGTATGTTCTTTTACCAGATGTTGGCCATTGACACATTGTAGAAGTAATTGGGGCTCAGAGTATTTGAAGTTTTGAGAAATAAAGTCACTTCTGGAGATTATATCTCTCGGTTCTTTGCTAACTAACCTGCAGTCGTGAACAAACATGGCAGAAGATCTAACAAGAATCTCATAAATAAGAGTACCAGGCATGTATGGTACGGTTTCAGTGACGTTTTTTCATGTTCTTCCTCTCCAAAATCTTGACATCTTCCTGTGAGAATTACATATGGCAATACGGCGATTCATGTTAGTGGACCCCAAATCATTTTGGGACTAGGGCTTTGTTGTTGTTGTAGAGATGTACAATAATGTTAGAGATGAATGTATTCTTGAAGCTATGCTGAAATTATGTATTTTGTGAGGAAGAAAATCACTGTTTAGAGTAGTGTAATCATTGTGTACTCATGTTATTATCTTTCCCTTTGTTCAAAATTGTCTTGTTTACCAAATCTTTTGTAGATGATATTTTACTTGTTTGTATGGTATTGAATTTTTTTCATCATTTTCGATGAAGCGAAATACTCATTATTTTTTGGCTTGAGAATATAATGAAATAAAGCAAAACCACTCAATAAATAAATTGTTTGTTTCTTTGTTATGAAGCAGCAGTCAGTACATGTAATTTTTGATAATTTTTGATGCAATTTTCATCATGGATAATCCGGAAACAACCTCTCTGTAATTTAATGTAGGGGCAAGACTGAATACACCGACTCTCCTTATTCCACTACAGGTGTGTGGTTTTACTAAAGTGGGATAATGTTGTTGATGTATGCTATTGAAATTGCAATACAAATATTGTTTATTTTGAAAATGAGACTGTATCACAAATTAAAAGGGTAAGGAGTAATATTTTTGGGGACACGTATGTATTTATGTACAGTAATCATGTTTTAGGGCAGTGTACTGTAGGTAAACGACTTCTCCCATAAGGGCCCTTCGGCCTAAAAGATATGCTCCCTGTCTGAGATTCTTGATGGGATTGTAATTTTCTAGGGTTTGAGATTCTTGATGGGATTGTAATTTTCTAGGGTGAGGAGACATGTCCTCCGAGATTATAGCAGCGGTTATTCAGTCATGTGAACGTGTTATTAACTGCCCCTGATTTGTAGGGATGTGGTTACGAGAATAGTTCAACCGAATATGCCTGCGAGTATCAAGTCGTCACTTGTTAATTTAGGTCGAGGTCGCCACTCGTGGAATGGTCGACCTGACTGTCGGGTAGAGCATGGTTCATGAGGTCGGACTAAGTTAGGTCGGGACCTGTAGGTCGGACCATGGGCTTAGTCGACTGTCGCTTGAGATGGGCTTTGGGCCTTGCTCTGACTGGGCCAGCCCTATTTAGAATGTGATAGTCAAAGCTGGATGTAATTGGGCTTTACTTGCTTGGCCCAACTCGGCACTTTTGGTATGTTCAACAATATTTTGGGGGAAACTAGTTTCTCCCTAAGTTATAAAAAGTCACTTGTTTTTAAAGGCTAACTCTTATATTCGTCAAATATTTGCAAGTTGAAAAATATTGGACTTTTTATAATTTATGGAGAAACTGATTTCTCCCAAAACTTACTCTTTTGAAAATGAGACTGTATCACAAATTAAAAGGGTAAGGAGTAATATTTTTGGGGACACGTATGTATTTATGTACAGTATTCATGTTTTAGGGCAGTGTACTGTAGGTAAACGACTTCTCCCATAAGGGCCCTTCGGCCTAAAAGATATGCTCCCTGTCCGAGATTCTTGATGGGATTGTAATTTTCTAGGGTTTGAGATTCCAACCGGATTCTTACCAAACCGGCAAGCAACGATCTGTGTCCAAAAGTCGGATTCATCACGATTGTCTAGACGTTCAATGGTATAATCCTCTGTCCCTCTATTGCTTACGATTACTTAGTGGAGAACATGTAAACCATACTATATAATGTATGTGTGTTTGCTTGTGTCATGTGTGTGAAAACTGTTTGACAAAAGTGCGAAAAAAGATGTATTCCTGCCTGGCCTTGTAAACTAGCCAAATTGAGCAAAGAAGATTTTGTTAGCCAAAAATAATAATACAAAATATATACTCCCTCCGTCACGTGAATACAAACTGCCCAAAATGGAAATAAAATTATTATTTTATATTCACCCTACCCCACCCACTCATTCTCTCTCTTCATTTCCTACCACACAATTTATTCAACCAACTCCACTCATTCTCTCTCTTCATTTCCTACCACACATTTTCATTATCTTAATAATATTTCTTAATTATTGTGCCCGGAAAAATGGTTTGTAATCACATGGGACGGAGGGAGTATATATATATATAAATGATTTGTGGAAGCGAAGAATTTATTTTGAAAGTTTCGTGTAGCTAGGAATTCAAGTCAACACAACAGAACACGGATGTGACTTGTGAGTTACAACTGTTCATACATCCACTAATAAGCAGCGAAATAAAATAAAAGAACACTAAGAAATAAGCGTTTACCGGATCTTATCCCAGCAAACAAGGCTTTAAGCCTAAAAAGTTTTTCACTATTAAAACTGTTTTACAAAACAAAATCGAATAAGTGAAAACAAAAGGATTAAAATACTAAAACAAGTTCTAACCAACTTCTAAACAATGAACACTCTTCCTTTCTCAAGGAGAACATATTCTAAATAGAAATAGAACAAAAGAACTTGTATGAAAACTAGATGTGAGTTCGGATGTAAGACACAACCTTCACTTACAACCTAAAAGATCTATAGAATCCGTGAAGAACAAAAAAGAATTGTCTTTCAAAGAATTCTCTAAAAACCGCGTCTTCTCTTTGTGCTGAAGTCTTGTATTTTATAAGCACCTTTGAGAAGATCTTCAATCAATCAAACTCTTCCTTGTTCAATTCAATTCCTATAAGGAAACATAAAGCACTCACAAGGAAAGAGATTTGTTAGTAGGTTAGTCCTAGTCTAAATATATGTACATAAATAAAAGATATTTACATATTAACAATGTCTTTTTTCAAATAGAACAATATAAATCTTTACAAGAAAGTCATAAAATCCTCTTACCAAATATAACAATTGGAATCGAATTAGGAAAGTAAATATTCCCTAAAAACTCACTCTTTCATATTTAAAAGAAGAAAATTGAGGTTCTACCGAGATTTGAACTCGGGTTACTGGATTCAGAATCCAATGCCCTAATCGCTAGACCATAGAACCATTTGTAAATATATATCCTATGTTTTCAAATTATCAGAACTTGATATATGTAGTCGAATCCCTATCTAACAAGACCATAGAACCATTTGTAAATATATGTCCTATGTTTTCAAATTATCAGAACTTGATATATGTAGTCGAATCCCTATCTAACAACTTTAGCTTTAAATGAGTTGGTAACTTAACACATTATCGAGGTTGTCGTTTATCAAGGTCTTGGGTTCAAGTTTCCGCTTGCATTTGTTACCTAAATGATTTTGCTTACATGGTTGAACCTTGTTTGGTTCAAGATGGGCATGTTAGCAGAATTCTTCATGTGTAGTTTTGGCCATATAGGAGGGAGAGTGTTAAGATTTGCTATACATTGTTGAGTCTGTTGGTAACTTGACACAACCATCCCAAGGATTCTCGAAGGTCTGGGATTTGCTTTTGTTTTGCATTTATAAAATAATTCTCCAATTTTGTCCGAAATTAAATCTCAAAATCTAAAGATTTTATTTATGGGCATCATCTCCTTTTAGAACATTAATTCTCAATTCTTATAAGATTTCAATGTAAGATCCACGCAATATGATTTTCATAGTAAGTTTAGTATTTTCAGTTAAGATATTATATTCTTTACTTGAAATTGTTTTCAAACTAAATCTCTGTGGATTTCTATGACAATATATGGAGATTTTATAGGGATAGTGACCGGAAAGTTCTAAAAAAATATCATAATGCACGAGAAGTTCCTCCACTGTGTCGTATTAAAGATGCAGTATTATATTCACATATGAGTTAATATAATAATATTGCATACAATATTATATACTACTGCTTAAGAACTTCCGGGTCATTTCGATTTAACGAGGAACTTGAGGGGAAGTGATTTGTCCCAAAAGGAACTTCCGGGTCAAATTCCCGATTTTATATGATGACTTTCCTAGATATCACTTTGGTGCATGTCATAATTTGCAAGTAAAACCTATATCTGACATGTCTTTCAAATCTTCGAGGAACACACATAATTTGGTTAATACCTGACTACGCCTTGACCCCCTATTTATAACGGTAAAAAACGTCCCAGTTCACAAGGGAACTCGACTCAAGTTGCTCAAACCATCGTAACTGACCTTGCCTCACTTTTCACGATGGAGAGAGAGATGAACAACTCGATCGAGACTTCAAGTTGTCATTAGGACGAGGTCGAGACCTTATAGTTGTAGTTGGACAAATAAAATGTTAATGGTCTTTACAGTGTTTTAGGGTTATCCGCCTTTACAGTATTTCACGTCTTTGTTTCAAGTAACCGAGTTTTGACCGTTGCATGTTTCATTTTTTTTTCAACTTTATTTTCTTTCCCAACTCTTTTAACGCCTTAACAATATATATATATATATGACACGTTTCAGTAAAAGTGTATCGCGTTCCCAACTTGCGTACCAATTGATCCTACCCCCGGCGTACCCAAAATCTACTAAGTCATGTTCCTCGTTCCCGTACCCGTACCCGCCTCGCATCCCGAAACGTCCCACGTTCCTGGTAACTATGCATTTACCTTTTACTTTAAGGTAAAGTACCATCAATTTGCTAGCTGTCACGATATAAAAAAGATAAAATTATATCCAGCTATTGTCCCAAATTCATGAGGTCCGTTATGTGAATTCTATTTCTCCGTTTTGTTTGGTCCAATGCTTGATATTAGGACCTAACTTTGTGTTTTGATGATGATTGATCATTTAACGGGACAAAGTTAAATGGTCTAAAGTGTCAAGAGAGGAAAGTTACAAAAGTTACACAAATGCCCATTCATGTTTTCCATGTTTTACAACGAAGATTTTCACCTCCTAATGAGTGCCAAAATATTCAATATTGGACTCATTGGAAAGGTAATTCAATGACCCCAATTACTAAAAGGATCAAACAACGATAATGAAAGTCAAGGGTTCAAAGTGAAAATAGGTTTTTCATCAGCTACATGGAATTGCAATTGGAAAGAAAGTCAACCAAGCCATGTTTGTCTACTGGAAAGGAGAAAAACATTTTTCCATAAAACATGGAAGTAATGACAACAACTTTGTGTCAACATTGAATGAAAATTAAGACCAAGACTTACATGGGGAATACAACCATTGACCAACAATTGAAGCCTTCACCCACCACTCCAACGGACACATTCCATTTTCTCCTATAAATTGGAACCAAGCCCTTCTATTTTTGTGTGCTTGCACCACCAACTTACACACCCTCTCCAAGTGTTTTCCACACCAACATTACTTTCCCTTTGATAAACCTCCCACCTTAGTGTGTTGCAATAAACAACAATTGCACACACTAAGCTTTACACCCATTGAACCCTTCACTCCCTTAAACCCTACACCCATTTAACCCTTATCCTTTATACCTTTGACACTACACCCAACCCAAACTACACATCTATACTACCAAACCATGCAAACATTAAGGGGGAACCCCAACGAGCTAAAGCATTGCTTCCATTCGACAATCATGTGTCAATTCAAGGAAGAACTATAAAATTTGCTTTGGAAGAAGCAGCCCTAATTGACTGTACTAATTAGGAAGACACTTGAGACTGTACTTCAAGTGTATAATCTGTAAATTTGCTTTGGAAGAAGCAATCCTAATTGACTGTACTAATTAGGAAGACACTTGAAACTGTACTTCAAGTGTATAATCTGTAAATTTGCTTAGAAAGAAGCAAATTAATTTGTACTAATTAGGAAGAGGGAGTTCAAGAAACTTGCCTTTTCAATCATTGTAACTCTTAAAGCGACCTAGATTATAGTTGATTGAGCTCACTTGTCAGGGACAGTGGAGGTGGACGTAGGAGGAGTGAACTCTGAACCACTTTAAAATTCTCGTCTCTTGTCTCTTTTATTTTCTTGTCTTGCACTTTAATTTCCATTTAAATTATGCTTTTTATTGCTTTAATATATTATTGCATGATCACATAGACAAGTTAAAATTGATAAAGAGATTAGGAATATATATGTTAGACAACAACTACAAGGCCTTAGAAAATATCCATTCCGCTGCGCATAAACTCATATCTTTTTTTTTTGGCCTTGAGAGTGTTTTCAAGAAAACGGGACCTTTCACTTGATTTGTCAGATGACCTGAATTTTGAAAATCAGCTATCAATCGATGATGTGCTCATGTCTGAGCAAAGAGTCTATTGTTGAAAAGTTTGATTATAAATGGCTATATAATTGATTATTGTCCTTAATGTTGGTAAGAAACTAGAAAAATGCTTGAGCATGCATCTGAATTGTGCATATCGAGGTGGGGGCGAGGGTTGAAATCTTTGATTGGAACTGTTATTGTCTATGAACTTGTGCCCAGCCATCTATAACTTGGTCTATGGGTGGTGGTGTGCATTATGTATAGTTTGTTGTATCCTTCTAGAATCTTTTCTGAATCGTGACAGCTTGCAAATTACGAGACCCACTAAAAAGATAAAAGTTAAAACAATAAAAGCAATGGCAGATATCGTAATTTAAGTAATAATCTAGCCCACAAGTTATGTTGCAATGCGCTTGTAAACACGCAACTTTGCCCTAATTTTTGGTATAAATACACCTTAACAATTACTCTCTGCCCCAATTTCCCCTCCCATTGTTGGCGGCGATGGATATTTGTATCGAAGATGAAGATGATGATGATGATTGTTGTTCTGAGATGTTAAGCTCTTTCAACAATCATATCAACAATTCATCGAAAATCCGGTAAGCACCACGGTTCTCCTTTATGTGAAATGGTCTGATCTTTTTTCGTATCTTTGTTGACAATTCTATGCTCCCATCTAAGTCATTTATGGTTTGTAGTTGATTATGTTGAATAGATATCTCTGGATGATATCTCCCTTAATTTCTCTTGATGTGACTCTTTCCGTTCACTCAGATTTGCTCATTGGTTTATAGATAATTTTACTGCACTCATCTGATTAAATCATTTAGTGGGGATTTGGATCCTTTTGCTTTTGTGATAGGAGGATCTGGATCCTTGTTTTTAATTGATGTTTTTTCTTTGAAAATCTGTTTTCTTGAATTACGATCAGGCAGAAGGACTATTCTTATCCCAAGCATCCACATAACTCCAGGTTAAATGATATTGTTCTAAAAATAGCAGATTCATGCATTTGTCAGATGAGTTACATATTTTTGCCTGCGTTTTAATGAGTAATATCTAGCTAAATTTCAAAAAAATGAAAAACTCTTCTCTCCCTCCCACTAGGACATTCAGTATTTGCGCAAGGTAACCATCAGGACTTGACCTGATGGCCAGAGCACTGAGACACCAACACGGAGGTCCTGGGTTCGACTCCCCCTAGTGGTTAGAGTGGATGATTATCCCTCCCTAGTTAATATTAGGCGCCTCTGGGGGGATTTTAAGGAAATTTCAGAGAATTGAGGGACTTGTTAGTAAATTGACTTACACAAAAAAAAGAGGCTTGACTTGAGATGGGCAAACCTCAAAAAAAAAAAAAAAAAAAAAAAAAAAAAGTATTTGCGCAAGGCTAAAGATTTATTTTCCTAAATTATTCTTCCTCTGGACGGACCTCCCTATGTCCTTCCCATGATCTGTGATGCTCAGACCTTTCAGTTTTGCCAAAGTATCCGTGTCCAAAGGATAGGACATGGGTGTGGGTGTGGCTATTTTACACTAAATTTGGGGTAAAATCTTAAAATTTTGGAGGATCCGACACTCGGATCCGTATCCGTGTCAGACTCGTACCCGAGTTCGAGCATCATAGAGCAGGATTATATCATGATTTGTCAAACTCACTACAAAAACTGTTCAAATGATTATACATTGTACTTTTTGACCATAACATCAGCTTGCCTGGTATTATGTAGTAGAACACATCCTTGCTGTTTGATAGGCTAAAGTCGCACGCCTACAAATTAATTACCAAGACTCGGCTACAAAACTGCAGCAAGGACAAGTCCAGGGTCGATCCATTGAAGAACGGTTATTTGTTTATATAATAGTAACAGACCAGTTTGGGGGTTTGATTGATTGTTTGTTGTAATTATACTAAAGCAAGAAAATAGAGTTGTAAACAATAATTTAAAGAGAACTTTGGATCATGATTCTATCCCCATTCTAATTCCGAATATCATTGGTTAAATCCCTTCCTTTATTCCCATATTCACCCAATCACAACATATATTTCAATCTTTGTTTCTTTTTTTGATAATAGTTAATAGCGGCGACACGCTCAACTAAAAACCCTAATTGATAAACAAATTAAGCCGACACGATCAAATTTTGAATAACAATTGATTTTGATTTAAGAAACTAAGATTGGGAATAATTACTAATATACTTTCAATTAGATAATTATCTAGTCTTACCCAATTCACAAATCAAGATGACACATACAAAATTTATGAAATTGCTACAATGAAAACCCTAATCCGACACGAAAGAAGGGAATTCTAGCAGTAATTAATCACAAGAATTAAGAAATTGATCAAGTTTCTAAACCCTAGTAATCAATAATAATCAAGCAATACAAGTAAAACTATGAAATAGGGAAATAAAGGGAAAGAGAAAACAAATCTCAATTCATAAAAAGAATGGTTCAAAGAACCCTAATCCAAAGCTATGAAAGTTTAAGCTTCCTTGGAATAATCAAAAGCTTTAAATTGTTTTCTATCAACTAATGTAAAGAGATGATAAAAGATAGATCCCTAAAAACAAGTTGGAAAGGAGTATTTATACTCTTCCCATAATAACCTAGTCTAAAAAGGAAAATAAAATAAATAAAATACCAAAAATTACCAAAATTACACAATTCCCGTCGCTTGTTGTTGTCGCACGCTGATTCCGCTCTGGCGCTGAGGGACGACTCGTCCCTGAAAATCCCAACTCTGAAACTGTCGTCCCCTTATGGGGAATAGTTGGCTGTGAAGGGGGACGACTCGTCCCCTGAAGTCGATTTACAGAATTCTTCAATCTTTGACCTCTCTTGATTCTTTGGCTCGATTTTGTTGGCTTCCATGGACGTAGAGATGATGTTCTTGAGCTCCTTGAGAACCAAATTCAATCACAAGGTAAAAACTCTCAAAATCTCCCTCGCATTACATTGTTTCTCAATAATTTCTCACAATATATAATTCACTCAAAATACAACCAACCTATACTAAATACATGAAAATAAAGAACAATAGGGACGGAAAACATAGGAAATAGATAGTATAAATCCGTCCTATCACTGTTTCATTGTAAACAACTGCAGGGATTTTAACTGGCATTTTAAAATCACTATTTTCATTTATTTTGAATTCTTGCTGATTTTAACTGGCATTTTAAAAATAGTGTTGTATATAGAACTACTTCACAGTGTCCACTTGCAAAATCAGTTTAAATTTGTGTACTTTCGTCTTGGGTCAATGGTTCAACTTCCCATAATCCAGTGGATCCATTTTCTAAAATTTGGAGATCGAACCCGCGCCGTGATAAATTTTGTACTCTCTCCGTCCCAAATTAAACATCCTAACTTGTACATTTTGATTACTTTCAAAGAGTTGAAGAGAGATGAAGAGTTGTGGGTATAATAAGCATGATAAAAGTAGTGTTATTTATAAAAATAGGACATTAATTTTGGGGCATCCCAATAAGGTAATCAGGACGTTCAATTTGAGACACAGGGATTATTATGTTAATTCATTTTGGGACGGAGGCAGTAATTGAGATTACAGAGTTCTAGGACGTAAAATTGATTTAGGAGGTAGCCAAAATGGGAGGTTGATATCTAACTACAATGCCTATAAACTAGGAAACCCATGTTGTGTTGTGCAGTTCTAAGTGCTATTTGAGTGTCAGTATTCCTACAGAGTACTATTTTCATGTATTTTGAATTCTTGCTGATTTTAACTGGGGTATTAGTTAATATATATGTATGCTTGACTTTCAGGCTGAGCTGCACAAGCCTTATGTGGACAGTATGAAGGGGATCTGGGAATTTTACGTGTTTCTTGGTCACAGAATCAAGAACACGAAGAAACCCCAGTTGATTTGGAACGTCTACCAAAAACAAGCCAGTCATAGCAGCTTGGCCTCTGATTAGACATTGGCAAATCAAAACTTGACAGCTTGCAAACATGGGTTTTCTCATCGAACTTCATTATTTTGACTATGTTCGTTACCAGAGGTGGGACGGACATTGTAAAAGTAATTGGGGCGCTGGGTATTTGAAGTTTTGAGAAATGAAGTCACTTCTGGAGAATATATCTCTCTGTTCTTTGCTAACCAACCTGCAGTCGTGAACAAACATAGCAGAAGATGTAACAAGAATCTCATAAATAAGAGTACCAGGCATGTATGGTACAGTTTCGGTGACATTTTTTCATGTTCTTCCTCTCCAAAATCTTAACATCTTCCTGTGAGAATATGCGGTCAAAAGTTTCACCCCTCTTCATGGTAGATCGTACATGTGAGGGAGGACGAAGAAATGGATAGGCAAACTCTTGGGCTAGAGGTGTAACGCACTAAAGATGGATGCATTATTGAAGTATGAGCGGTTCATGTACTTTTTTCACGAGGATTTATGTTAGCCCGACCCAAATATTTTTGGGACTAAGACTTTGTTGTTGTTGTTGTTGATGATTGGTTCATGTATTTTTCTATGGTAAGAAAATAGGAAAGAAAATTGATGGTTTTTAGAGATGTACAAAATGTTAGAGATGAATGTATTCTTTCCGTTCTAAAATAAATATCCAAAAAAAATTAAATTTCTCATTTTTCATTGATTTAGAATAATAATTTTTGTTTATTTTTGTGAGGGAGGGGGTTGTGGAATTTCATTGTTTAGAGCAGTGTACTGTGTTGTTATCTTTAGCACCGTCCAACAAAGATTGGCTAGTTTGATTTTCTATTTTAAAAATAGGGCAAATTATAAATAAGGGTTCTAAGTAAGTATGGGAGTGTTTGCAGTACAAGGTCCGATGTTCTATTATTTTTGACGATTAGGGGTTCAAACTTATTAAAAGTTGACAGTTAAAGGTTTTTTTGACAGAAAAGTTAAAATTTTCAGTTAAATCAACACGTGTCGTTCACATGTGACTTAACATAGGTAATTTGAAATAAATTTTGTCAATTTAAAGATCAAATAGATATTTAATAATCAAAGGGTTGAAATAAAAAATTTCCCAAATAAAACCCCCCACCTTTTCTTCTCACTCTCCCTTGCCATTCTCACCGCCCACCAACGCCGGCGCCAATTCAATACACCACCCCATCCTTTCATTTTTGTTTGCGAATAAAATGTCCCTCCATTACAGAGCATCAATAATCTTATGATTTCAACGCCACAATCTGATTGCCCAAGCTCAAGAAAGGATACATGCCCTACCTGTTCACCAATTTTAAAATTAACATCAATGGACCACATCCCCCAATAACTAGATCATAAGAATTCAATAAATTTGCAAGTTTTTAAATTTATTCCTGATGAGCCCGGACCAGCTAGACTGGGCACAAGCTCGGTCTGGTCCAAAGGCCCGGTATGACGTGGCGTATCCTAGACCGCCAGAGTCAAGACCGTGGATAGATAGACCGTCAGGGTCAAGACCGTGTTCCTCTCACCCCATCCCAGTCAAGACCGAAGAGATCCTGACCGTCAGCCTGGTGACCGCAGGAGTTATGACCGTCACATCCGTGCCCGCGTCAAATACCATTGACCGCGCCCAAGATGTTGACCGCGGTCTCATACCAGACTCCCGGTTATCTCACCAGACTCCCGGTTGATATCAAAGCTTACTGAGCAAGTTTACTTACTGGCTCTGACAGTACAGTAACCGGCTCACTCCCATCGCATTTAATGCAGCTCAGACAAGCGCCTACTATGGCATTAAATGCGTCGCACCGAATACACGGCTCCTGTCCACATCAACGACATCCCCTCTGACAGTGAATCTTCCTTCCTTGACAGAGCCAATCCGATGCGGACACGTGTATCAGGTCAAATGACTAAAGTGCCCTCTAGGGCTGACCTCATGGCTTACGTCAGCGAGCAGGTCCCCATTGCCTATAAATAGAAGACCTTTGTCCCCTTGGACAAGGTAAGTGTCAAATCTATATTGTAAGCCATATTGCTCAAACCCTAAACACACACACATACTCAAGACATTCCAAGTCTTATTATCTCAGTATTCTTACTCTCACACCCGAGGGCCTGAGTTGGATTAACATCCAACTTTGACCTTAACGGTGCTTCATTGATGTGTTGTGTTCATAGGTACTGCACCATAAATATATCCTGCCAGATATCCTACAACCGTTCCGACCCTGAAATACCTGGCGTCATCAGTGGTTCCATTGCCGGGAAAAATCATTAGTTTCCCGTAAATTTTTGTGTTAAAACACCCATCGTGTTCAAAACACTCGCTGTCAAAAGCTATTCTTTTTTCAGCCATTTTTTCAAACATGTCTAGAATTCTCGAAAATGCCAGTCATTTAACCATCAATGAGGGTGACCAAGCCTCCCCTTCTAATGTCAACCCTACTGCCACCTCACATTTTCTTAGGTTGGGGGCCGTTCTCAAAGCCTAAATAGCCTCTCTCCGGCTCAAAAGGTTTTAAAAAGGCTGGCTGAGGAAGCCAGAGAAAGCCCACTTGCTCACTAGCCCAAAAACTCCCACCAAAGCTCCCATCACTTCCCCAAATACTCCTCTCACTCCTGAGCTGATTCTCAAGAGGCAGGAAACCCTGGCCGCTAGGTCCAAACTGGTCGCTGAGGCCATGGCCATTAATGACGCTCAGTTAGATCTATTTGACATAGAGGCAAACGGCGGAATGCCCCTCCCAGCAGGGTCCCAAAGGTTCTCCCAACGAGTCCCCGCTAACTCGCTTGCTAGTCAAGCTAGGGGGGCAAAACGGGCCGAACAAACTTTTTTAAACTCTTCAACCGCCTCCTTGCGGGTAGCGAGCAGTATGGTCTCCCTCTCCAGCTCAAACTGCTTCAGGGGTAGCAGTTGATCGGAGATCTCGTCAACCTTAGCCTCCAAGACTGAGACTTGCTTCCGGGAAGCCTCCAGTCTATCCAGCAGCTCAGCATTCCTTTTCTCCAGACTTGCCTTGTGACCGCGGAGCTCATCCCGCGCACCCTTGGCCTTATCTAAATCCTTCTCGACTATACAAATACAAATACAACGACATCAGTAGCAGCTGCTTCTCCAGAGACTGCCACTGCTGTCCGTGGCTGCCGGTGGTGGTGGTATCCATGGTGAGGATCCTGTGGACTCTGGTGATTTCAGAGCTACATTGCCCACACCGCTGGTTTTTCTGCCTCCACCACTGCCGGTGTATGTTGTTCTTCCACCCCCACCGGGCGAGTGTGACGAACTTGGACCGGTTGCTGGAATCTGTCAGTCCGATGGTTCCCGCCAATAATTTGTATGAGGTATCGATTTTAAATTATTTGTCCCGCTTGAGACTTAATTATTAGTGTTCGTGTTGGATTTGAGGAATGGAGTTCGAAGAAAACCATATTGTTGGATATGGCCTATTAACAGTGCTGTTGTTGTATGAACAATATCCAGATTCTAAGAGGACTTCTCTTGTTGCCAGGTGAAAATGTTATTAAAGGAGGATTGGCCGTCAAGAGTAGGTAAAGAAACAGTAAATAGATCCCAGCTAAAAAGCTGCTTGAAGCCAGCTATAAGTCGTGTGGACTCGGAGCCAAATGATAATACACGTTCGAGGAAGAATATTCATATCAGTTGCACTTGCTGGAAGGGCCCACCAAACGTAAGCAATTTTGTAAAAAAAAAAAAAATAAAAAAAAATTCTAACTTATCTTGTAATTTTTACTGTTAAAGAGTTTGAAATGAAAAAACTCTTCTCCATCCGTGTGGCAGTTTGCTAAGAATTCTGATTGGCGAGTGGCTGCAACAGATGCAATTTCTATATTTCACAAAATCATTTAATTTCTACACAAAATCATTTTTCTAAAGTTGGGAATAAACTGCGAGTTTACCCAAATTAAACAACTTTTTAATTTAATTTTTAGATTATGCATTCTCTAAACTCACAATTGCTAACCACGAGTTCATTAACAAAGTCGCAGTTAGCAACTTCGAAGATTAATTATTTATATTCTGATGTGGACCCAAACCTTGGTTCTTCTGGAATTTCAATACCATCCCAATTCACTCCGGTCTAAGATCAGGTGTTGAATCCACAAAATCCAGAGTTGTTTGCATCTGGAGGCCATCTATGGCGTGGGGACCACCGTGAACAACCAGCAAGAAGTTTCGCGCTCTCTGGTTCCAGACTGTTAGGACCTAACTTTGATCAATGTCATAGTTAGCTGGTTTTGATAAAGGAATATATAGAACAGGGTTTATATCAAAAGATGTAATCTGTCATGGTTCTTCACTCTGATAGCTGTGTGTCTGTCAGTTATGATTCTGCTTTATACATTAGTTACAATCAATCAATTACATGAATCATATTCCCTCTCTAAGCTATCAAGATCATCAAGTGCATCTCAATTCTTATTAGAGATCATCTCTGATAGTTAAGCCTTGTTATGATCTGACAGCTATGGCTTCAATCCTTCAGACAGCCATTACTCTGTCTCATACTCTGCTGCCACAATCTCAACCAAGATGGATCCTGCATCCTCACAGCTATCAAGTTCACCTTTGAAGACCATTGAAGACCTTCTGAAAGCCTTTAGTTCAAGCCAGCTCATGAAGACCTGCAAGTGGACAAGTGGGGCAAAGACCAGTTAAGCCTTGTTATGATCTGATAGCTATGGCTTCAATCCTTCAGACAGCCATTACTCTGTCTCATACTCTGCTGCCACAATCTCAACCAAGATGGATCCTGCATCCTCACAGCTATCAAGTTCACCTTTGAAGACCATTGAAGACCTTCTGGAAGCCTTTAGTTCAAGCCAGCTCATGAAGACCTGCAAGTGGACAAGTGGGGCAAAGACCAGTCAAAGACTAATTAATGAAGCTGCAACAGACATATTCCAACGGCTACATTGAAGGCTATAAATAGAAGAGTTCAGCCTCTGCACAAAATACTCTTGAAAAATACTCTTTTTCACAGTCCAAAAACCTTTCCCTTACATCCCTACACACCTCCTGTAATCCAAACCTTACACGCCAATCCCTACCCTTCAAACACTGTTCCAAACCAAAAAACCTTCGGCCTCAAACCCCTGTTTCAAACAACAACAACCCTTGTGTGTTAATTCACAAATTCCAAATCCTAAGACTGTACTTTAGGTGTAGAAATACTTTGTAAACACTCAAGACTGTACCTTGAGTGTATTAGTTGTTTTGTAAAATCTTGAGACTGTACTTCAAGTTGTAAAAACACTTATGACTGTACTTTAAGTGTATCCCTAGTTGACTGTAATAATTAGGAAGAGGAAGTTCAAGGAACTTGCCTGATCAATCATTTGTAATTCTTGTTGATTAAGATTATAATAAAATTGATCTCACTTGTCAAGATTGACAGTGGGGTGGATGTAGGAGGAGTGAACTCTGAACCACTTTAAATTCTCTGTGTTGTTATTTTCTGCAAACACATTCACACACTTGCAGTATTCCATTGTGTTCATTTGTCCTATCATTATTTCAAGCCTTACTTATTCCGCTGCACAGTTCATCAAATATCTGACAACTAAGTCAAACCATAGCTGTCTGATCATTTGCATATCAAACAAGGGCCTTTCAATTGGTATCAGAGCTTGTCTTCATATTCAAAAGTCTAACAACTTGTGAAGGATCCTCTTCAGACCCCATATTAATAAAATTTCCTACGGAAGCAGTTTCTCTTGGCTATCTAATAAGGTATGTGACAATCTTCAAAGTCATCGACAATAAAGGATTTAAACTTCTTAAAAGAGACTTATTATAACAATTATAAAATAATTGACAGCCATATACATGGGTATATGACATGCTAAAGATAGTTGTTGATGTTTGTCCCTCCAATATTCCTACATCCAATTTCAAGCACAATCAACCCCCACTAGATCTTCATCCATTAATTTTATTTTGCAGACAAAGATATCATAAATAAAAGTGAAAAACAATGTTCCTTGAAATTTCAATTCACTTAAGACACATTAACTAAACTTCAAACTTACAAATTACATATGAAATATGAAAAATAAATTAAGGACGAACTTCTAAATAGGAAATAAAATCATTTGCTTCCCTTTAATTTAAGCAAGTGTTGTTTAGAATCTGCGCACACACACACACACACACACACACACACACACACACACACACACACACATATATATATATATATATATATATATATATATATATATATATATATATATAGAGAGAGAGAGAGAGAGAGAGAGATTATAAACAAAGAAAATAAACAAATAAGTAAATAAATAATGAATATATTTTATTGACAAATATATCGAAAATAAAAGTGAACACCAATGCTCCTCGTTGAAATTCACTTAAGACACTTTAACTAAATTTTGAACTTACGGTCCAAAAACATTTCTTATATTCACGTTTTTATAGGTAAGTATAGTATTATTGTTTGGGATTAAAAAATAGTTAAAGAGAGAAATGGGTAGAATATGTCATTTGGTTAAGAGTTGGATAGTGTGGTAATGATGGGTTTTTGGGTTGGTGTAATTGTGAGAGATAGGAATAGATATGTCATTTGACATTATAGTTACGGGGTAGTTGTTGTGTCATAATCTCTACATTTATTACATTTATATAAAGAAAGCTTGAAGAAATATATTAGGTCACCATCTCAAAAAGATGCTATTTACAAAAAAAAAAAAAACATGTAAATTGTGATATACAAAAAATAATTTTTATTTTATTTTTTTATTTTTTTTAGTTTTCAATTAAAATAAGTAATAAATGCAATTATTAGTTGTTCATAACTGATAAATGATCAAACAACTGATAAATTCATTTATTAGTTTTATAAAGAGTATTTTGTGCTTGATTTTTTTTATTAATATCAGTTGTTTATAACTGATAAATGCATTTATCAATTATTTGACAGATAAATATATATATAAAAAAATAGATTTTTGTAATATTCAAGATGTTTTATGTAATATCCAACTTGTATTAATATCCATCTTTAAAAAGTAGTTTTTGAAGAATTTTCCTTTTTGGAGTTTTTACCTTCATCTATATTACAGTTATATTGATAATAATTTATATTAGAAATTCGAGTAAGAAGTTTCTAGAAGAGACATGTTTGTATAAGAAAATGCTTAAGATATCTTACCCTCAACAAGTAAGGGAAACACTAAGATTAGAAAAAAGTTTATGCAAATTTATTACCATGTTGTCTTTGTGTTTCTTAGGACAAGTTTCGTAATTTAAAAATGTGGTCAAAAATCAAATCCAATTATTTTCTCGCAACAACGATATATTTTTTTTCTGTTTTTTATTTTAATTAATTAACTTTGTGATGCCCCGTCGAGTATCGACGGGTTACTCGCTAGTTAAATACTTAACATCAAATACATCACCAATATTTTTATTTTACCATTTTAAAACACTAAATAAACGTCCACCTAAATTAAGAAAATACACCCACACACTCATTCATTCAACACTTAAGAAAAAGAAAAGAACGAGAAGAGAAAGCGCAGAGAGAGAAAGAAAAACGCAAAAGAAAATAGAAAAAGAAGGGTGTGGACCAATTTCAAAATATTCGGACAAGGGTGGGGAACAATTTCAAAATGTTACATTTGTCAATAGTTGAACAATTTCACAATGTTCCGCCAGTAATATTTGAATAACCTTTAAATGATCGTTAGTCCTTGGCTGGACAATGTGAAAATGTTCAGTTGATAGTCATCAAATATTGCAAATATGTTTGACCACTATCAACCAAACCGTAGTTATAAGGATTTTTTTTAAAAAAAAAAAACTCAAAAAAAAACATCATAAAAATGCTTAGAGTGTTCAAAATTTTTACATTTACACATAGGTCGGGTGTTCGTCCATCCATGCTTGATCTTTCAACATAATATAGTAATTTAAAGAGATAATTTGCAAAAAAATTGTAAGATTAATGGAGGGAGGGAGCTTTTTTTTTTTTTTTTACTGATTATGGAGGTAGGAGGAATGGTAAGAAAGATAACTTTGTAGGGTTGAAGAGATGGGGTAGGTGAAATTTAATAGATATAATGTTGTGGATGTATTTAATAAATACGTAAATAACGTTGAAGAAATTCAATTATGGGGGTAAAAAGTGGATAACCCAACATGATAACACAGTATGATTATTTCAGTTGAGGAATTTTTGTAAAAATTGCATTGCTAGGGTTAGTGTGCTGGGTGTATAAATAATCAAAATTCTATTTTAACCACCAAAAATGAAAGAGAATTGTTATATAAACCCGTAAAATTGTTGAGTAAACCCGTAAATTACAAACTATAATTATGTTATCGAATAAAATTACTCTTCTACCCTAAATCCATACACTCATTACCCAATGTTATATACACCCGTAACATTCAATCCAAAATATACTTAAATTGTTATACACACCCGTAACATTAACTCAAATCTACCCCCTCATCAATTTTTCACCTTCCCCACCTTCTCCCATTTTTCACCTTCCTCACCTTCTCCCATTTTTCACCTTCCTCACCTTTTCCCATTTTTCACCATTACATCTCACCCTCTTCATTTTAATTTACATCAAAAAATTACTTCCTCCATTTCCTCCTAATATCATTTCTCAAACAAAAAAAAATTACATATATATTTGTTCAAGATTTTTATTCAGGATCATTGATAAAATGGATCTACAATCGAATGTCAATGTATGTTTTATTCACTTTCTAACCATATAAATGTGTAAAACTTTTGTTTTTTTCGTATTGCAAAATTTCGGCAAGTAGTGGCCGAAACTCAACTCAGGTTCTGCCACACCCGGCCGAAACACTTGAAAAAGTTCGGCCACACCCGGCCGAAATTTTGAAAAGGTTCGGCCATGTTTTGCCGAGTCTAGGTTGTATTTCGGCCATACCCAGCTGAATTTTTAAATTTTTCGGCCACACCCGGCCTAATGTTCTAAAATATTTTGGCCACACCCGGCCGAACCATTTAAAAAACTTCGGCCACACCCGGTCGAACCATTTTAAAAAATACAGCCACCACCGGCGAACCTTTGTTATTTTTCGTACCCCTTTCTTATTGTTTTATTGAATTGTTGCATTATTTACTGGGTGACAACAACTATGACCCGGTTGATTTTGAAAGTGCTTTGCGAGACTACACCACAGAATTCACAATGCCTTTGTATTTTAGAGACCGTCAAATAATGTTTGAATGTGGCTCCACAACATTACCGGCTACTATTGCTCCTTGATATAGAGCGACTCTAGAAAAAGGATATTGAGTACGGATACCTTGATACGGCATCCAAATCACATACAAATAAAAATATAAAAAAATATTAATATAGTTTCATTTAAGAAAACAAAAATACATGTGAAAAATACTACATAAATAATATTTACCTATGTGTCCTTGATTATGTCAATATGTTGCCTCTTAACTTGCACGGAGACAACTGTCGCCGATTGAGCCCTAGATGCTAGCCACTTCAATTGCTATTGAAACCGTTCCTAAACGCAGGGCCTCTCATAAACCCATGCCTCCAACAATGTTAAGTACCAAAAAAATCTGATGGCAGTTCCACCTTGATCTTTTTCCTAGTTGTCGATACAGATAAGCTAATGCTTCGGCTCCCCAAGCATAATCCTCAATTTCCCCCTCGTCTCTGAATAAATCAAGGTAGCTAGCACTGACACACATCCCGATTTTATCCGAGAAAATTGTCCACCCCAATAAATATAACAGAAAAGCCTTATCGCCATGCATACAACTTTTTGGGGGTCTGAGGAGTACAAATTAGGGGAGAACTTTGTTCTCATCCATTCTAGATTCACCAATGTTCCTTTGACAGGTATTCCATCTTTAGTCATATTTTTAGGACTCTCAAAACCTCAACGACTTTATCAAGAGGTGGCTGACTAGAATAACCGGAACTCTCAAACAAGGGTTGACCTACGATCGGAAGCCCCATAAGGCAAGACACATCTTATATAGTGATGGTCATCTCCCCAAATGGTATATGAAAACTATAAGTTTCCGGGTGCCACGTCGCAACAAAAGCGTTAACCAACGTATTATCCATGTTGTCATACACTCCACTTAGTAAGCACAAAAGTCCGAAATTAACAATAATATATTGATCGGCTCATACATATTATCAAGATCCAACTTCCATTTTTTCAACTTCCCGATATGATTAATACTTTTTAATGTACAATCATCTTTACCCTTCCATATGTATTTTGCAACGTATGTTTCATAGGAAATGAGTAAAGATTTGTACCTCGGGCCACTGGAAAAGAGATTTCACCCTCATCTCCCTCGATGTCATCCTCATCTTCCGGTTCACTATAATTCTGAGTCTCAGGATCATTTATCTGAGGTGAGGTTTCCATATTATCCTCATCCTCATTGTACACTTAATATCTTTGGCATTCATGCTGCTTATATTGTTCTTCATTATACACCGAATGTCGAGGATCAACATATGCATCCCCAACTCGATCATCATCAAGGTTTTGCGTAGATTGCCCTTAATTACATGAGTTTTTGTATTGCTCCCTATCGGAAGCAGTTGGATGTTTTCTTGTGAACATCTGATTAACTACAAATAAAACATCAAAAAATCAAACTTAATACAATTTCATATCATATCATATCAAACTCAAACACTTTACACCACAATTTCATCATTTTAATTTCATAAAATGATATTTAAAAACTCAAAAGATCAATATTAAAATGAAATCCACATCTAAGCGATAATTGGCGAGTCATATCATATTGTAAAAGTTCGGCCAGGAGTGGTTGAAAAAAGTCAAAAAATTCGCCGGGATGGCTGAAAAATGTGAAAAATTTGGTCGGGTATGGTGAAACAACTTAAATAGTTCAGCCGAGGTGTAACTAAATTTTTAACAAAGTTCGCCCTGTGGGTAATGGGGCTTTTTTGTAAAGTTCTACTACTGCGGTCGAACGTATTTATAAATTCGGTCTCAGACGAACCCCTAAATCCAGAAATTTCTATGAAATTTAATCAAAAAATTATCAAATTGAAACATAAATCGAACAAATTAAATAATAGAAAGTAATTTTCGAACGAATTAAAACAAAATTATCTTGTTTTTCAATGTTTGACATTTCAATTGAAGTTGAAATTGACTTGACTTTTCTTCTTTTACTTTTTCTTCTTCTTCTTCATTTTCGTCTTCTTTTTCTCCTTCTTTTTCTCTCTCCAAAATCTGAATTTCTTTCTCTTTCCCTGTTAAAACCTGTTTTTTTTTTTTTTTTTTTTTTTCTCTCTCAATCTGATTTTCTCTCTTTAAAAATCAACAATTTTAAGGTTCTATATAACAATCCTCAAAATGAAATTCAATCAAAACCACCGTATGAAGCCGTTTTCACGTTGCCGGCGGCGGTGGGCGAATAGGAAAATCCTGCGGGATCGAATAGGATTCATCAAAATATATACTCCAGGCCTGAGATTCTTGATAATGTGAATTGTGAGATCGTGGGATTGTAATTTTCTAGGGCTTGTGGAGATTTCAACCGGATTCTGACCAACCGGCAAGAAACGATCTATGGCCAAAAGTGGGTGGGATTCATCACGATTGTCTAGACCTTCAATGGTATAATCCTCTGTGTCCTTTTTCTTTACGGGAATGAATCGCATTATCTCTATTGCTTTCACTGTTTTCTCAATTTCACTGTATATGTTATTTACTATATATTGAATGTTGAATACTCCCTCGGCCCCAAAATAAATGTCTCAGTTGAATTGTCAAACATTTTTAAGGATGGTGCTTTACTAGTTTGTACATTACTTGTACAATGTTAAAATTTCACTAAGTCACTTTCCTAATTTGGAAACGCGACATTTATTTTGGGACAAACCAAAATGGAAAGTGCAGGAGCAATATGGTTTGGTCATGTTGAAGTCCTTTCTCTAGACATGTGAGAGATTAACATAGTCAAATGTGTACATTGAATTGACTTAATTAAATCCAGCACAATTCTTGTCCCAAATACTTGAGGCCCGTTATGTAAATACTATTTCACCATTTTGTGGGGTCCAATTCTTGATTTGTCATATGACCTGAATTTTGAAAATCAATGATCAATCAATTATGTACTCACGTCTGAGCAAAGAGTCTATTGTTGAAAAGTTTAATTAAAAAGGGCTATATAATAGATTATTGTCCTTAATGTTGTTAAGAAACATGAAAAATGCTTCAGCATGCATCTGAATTGTGTATATCGATGGGGTGGACTCTTTGATTGGAATAGAGGTAGTATTGTCTATGAACTGGTGCCCGGCCGTCTATAACTTGATCTATGGGTGATGATGTACATTATGAACTATTTGTTGTATCTTCTAGAATCTTTTCTGAATCGTGACAGCTAGCAAAATACGAGACCGGCTAAAATGATAAAAGTTAAAACAAGAAAAGCAATGGCAGATGTAGTAATTTAAGAAATATTTCTGTCACAGATGAAGATGATGATGATTAAGAAATATTTCTACAAATTATGCTTCAGTGCGTGTGTAAACACGCAACTTTGCCCTAATTTTAGCTATATATACACCTTAACAATTACATGAATGGCATACACTTCTTCTCCAATTTCCCATCCCATTGTTGGCGGCGATGAATATTTCTGTCACAGATGAAGATGATGATGATTGTTGTTCTGAGATGTTAAGCTCTTTCAACAATCATATCAACAATTCATCGAAAATTCGGTAAGCACCACGGTTCTCCTTTTTGTGAAATGGTCTGATCTTTTTCCGTATCATCTCTGAATTATGTCTCCCTTAATTTCTCTTGATGTGACTCTTGCCGTTACCCAGATTTGGTCATTGGTTTATAGATCATTTTACTGCATGTATCTCTTTCAATCAAAGTTGTATCTTCTAATTTAGCTTCATGCAATTATTCTGGGATGATTTACTCATCTGATTATAACATTTATTGGGGATCTTGATCAATTTTCTTTTATGATAGGAGGATCTGAATCCTTGTTTTAATTGCTGTTTTTATTTGAAAATCTATTTGCTTGAATTTCGATCAGGTATATGACTACATAAATCTGGTAAAATGATATTGTTCTAAAAATAGCAGATTCATGCATCTGTCAGATGAGTTACATAATTTTACCAAAAATCGCTATAGTAAAATTAAATGTTTTGAAAGTGGATAACAAGATTATTTTTGCATCTTTGTTATTAAAATGTATAAAAAGCATTCATTTTCAGAGTGTGTACTTATTATGTAGTAGATTTTGATTACTTTCAAAGAGTTGTGGATATTATAAGCATGATAAAAAGTAGTGTTATATATTGAAATAGGATGCAGGGATTGTTATGTTAATTCAGCTTTGCTTCTATCGGTCTCATTAGTTATACCTATTGTGGTGTGTGATCATTGTCACTTTGTAGCCATTGTCCTTTAGACCTTTTGGCATTTCATTTATTAAGCAGAGCAGGAAGCTGATGTACTCCCTCCGTCCCAATGTCCTAGTTTTTAAATTTTTTGTCCCAAAATGAATGTTCAAATTTTGGGGAAGTTACCTAATCCTCCCTCATCATACAAGTTTTAATTTACGCTTAGACTTGTGATGCAATATAGTGAAATCATTTGTGGGTTTTATGTACTTGTGCTTCTAAAAATGCTTAAATTCAATATTGTTGCAAATGTCCCTCAAAGTAAAATTTGGACATTCATTAAGAGACGGAGGGAGTAACATTTATAGTTATAGCATACTATTTTTGACTCTCTCTATTTTGATTCATTTTGAATTATCAGGGAAGGAGAACTCGGACCGTTGGCGAAGACTAATGAACTTTTAGTCTATACAAGAACCAGGTTCAGGGGAGCCAAAAGCAAAGCGGGTTGTTGTCATCCAACAACCAATTGCCAAGGTTCCTCTAGAAGTGGAAAAGTTCCAACGGACGAGAGTGTCAGCACATGGTGTCAATGTCCATTGTGAGTTATTCTATTTAATATATTAAATGTTGTAATATCTCGTCACCCTATCCGTTTTGCCTGTATTTTAATCACTAATATCTAGCTAAACATTTCATTTCTATTTCTTCCCACCCTCCCGCTAGTAGGACATACAGTAAATGTAGGAATATCTGTAAGCATGCATTAAAGGTGGGCCTGAGAATCATAGATTCATAGAGTACAAGAACATATAGACTGGCCTCTAAGAAAACGATTTTCTTACTTGAACTAAGTTATTAACAAAGGTTTTTACTACCTCCTCCCAAAATGAATGTCCAAAAAATCAAATTTGCTCTTGATCAAATCAAGAGTGAATTTGGAATTTTTTTTTTTTTTTGAAATTCATTTTGGGACGAAGGGAGTAATTGAGATTACAGAGTTCTAGGACGTAAAAATGATTTAGGAGGTAGCCAATGATCTTTCCACAACTTAAGCATGGAAGCAGGGGCGGATCTCACTGTGTGCCTGATAGTGCACCTGCACCACAAAAAAAAAAAATTATTTTTTTTTTTTTACAAAACGACGTCGTTTTTGCTTAGGAAAAAAAAGGATTAATAGATTTATTGGAACGTTGCTCTCTAAAGATCAGAAACAAGCAGCCCTCCGTCTCCTTCAGTTCCTGCGTCTCGCCGTCTCGGCTGTCGGCCGTCTCCTCCCTCCTCCCTCCACCGCCGCCTCACTCCCCGCCGCCGACCTCTCCGGTACCATAGAATGGGCGAACCAAACCCCCCTCCGCATCCCCCTCACAAAATCAAGAAGAATTTCTCGAATCAAAGGTAAACCCTAGAAATTTAAAATTGCTTTAATTTTCTTGATTTGGATTTTGATTGGTTCGGTTCTTGGTGCGATTGAGAACCTCTTTTATACCGTCCCCTCTGGTGTGATTGAGGCGTACAGGAAATCTATAGAATCTCATTTGCTGTGTTTTGAGGTGAAATTTCTGCTGGTTAATGAACTAGCTTCATTTGGTGCACTGGAAGATGTTGATTTGTGATTTCTTCCTCCATAATATCTTTTGTTCTTTTGTTATTAAATCATTTGGCTAAAAATATATTTCTTGGGCACCTATCATACTTCTCAGCTACCCTTTGTCTTAGACATGGACGACCCGTACCCGTGCAACCGTACCTGTGCAACCGTACCCGTATTTGACCCGCCAGAACCGGAACCGTGTAAGACCCGTGAACCGTTGGACCCGTACCCGTACAATTGGCGGTTCGGTTTCGGTTCCTCATTTTTCAGACCCGTACCCGACGGGTCGTAACCGTACCCGGACCCGAATTTGACCATGTCTAAATCCTATATGTGTGTGTAGACATGGCTGACCCGTACCCGTAGAACCGTACCCGAATTTGACCCGTCAGAATCAGAACCGTGTAAGATCCGTGAACTGTTGAACCCGTACCCGTATAATTGACGATTCGGTTTCGGTTACTCATTTTCAGACCCGCACCCGGCGGGTCGGAACCGTAACCGTACCCGGATTTGGCCATGTCTACTTTGTCTTATTTTGTAGTGGCTGTGAGGCAATTTTTTTTTTTTTTTAATTTTTAAATATAGGGTAACTTTTGTGACTGAGTTATTTTATAGTTAATGACTTCTAGTAGCTATCAACTGTGGGAGTGTAAGCTCTGTGTTTGAAATTTTGGTTTGTGTTTGTTTTCTTCTTTTCCCTTCCCCCACCTTTCCTAGAAAACTGGCAGTAGCATGGAAGAAGAAGTGGAGATCTCTGTATATGATGCCACCGCAGGTATATTTTAAATGGTTTTAGCCTCTAATTTTGCATTCTCTTTTGAACTTTATTTTTCACAACTTAGCTTTGATTTAGATTTTGGATCTCAAGAGAATGTGTTTTTAGTTTTGCGTTTATATTTTTATATGTAAATGTATTGAATTTTAGTTTTGCGTTTTTTTTATTAAGAATAGGCACCACCAATAGCTTAGGTGTAGATCCGCCACTGCATGGAAGGTTGATATCTAAGTACAATGCCTAGAAACTAGGAAATTCATGTTGTCGTGTGCAGTTCTAAGTAATATTTGCTTGACAGTATTTCTATTATTTTCACGTATTTTGATTTCTTGCCAGGTATTAGCTAATATATATGTATGCTTGACTTTCAGGCTTGGTCAAAGGGTCAAACACGAGTGCTGCACGATTTTTCTCATCAAACTTCATTTACTTTGACATCAAAGTATGTTCTTTTACCAGATGTTGGCCATTGACACATTGTAGAAGTAATTGGGGCTCAGAGTATTTGAAGTTTTGAGAAATAAAGTCACTTCTGGAGATTATATCTCTCGGTTCTTTGTTAACTAACCTGCAGTCGTGAACAAACATGGCAGAAGATCTAACAAGAATCTCATAAATAAGAGTACCAGGCATGTATGGTACGGTTTCAGTGACGTTTTTTCATGTTCTTCCTCTCCAAAATCTTGACATCTTCCTGTGAGAATTACATATGGCCATACGGCGATTCATGTTAGTGGACCCCAAATCATTTTGGGACTAGGGCTTTGTTGTTGTTGTAGAGATGTACAATAATGTTAGAGATGAATGTATTCTTGAAGCTATGCTGAAATTATGTATTTTGTGAGGAAGAAAATCACTGTTTAGAGTAGTGTAATCATTGTGTACTCATGTTATTATCTTTCCCTTTGTTCAAAATTGTCTTGTTTACCAAATCTTTTGTAGATGATATTTTACTTGTTTGTATGGTATTGAATTTTTTTCATCATTTTCGATTAAGCGAAATACTCATTATTTTTTGGCTTGAGAATATAATGAAATAAAGCAAAACCACTCAATTCTTTGTTATGAAGCAGCAGTCAGTACATGTAATTTTTGATAATTTTTTATGCAATTTTCATCATGGATAATCCGGAAACAACCTCTCTGTAATTTAATGTAGGGGCAAGACCGAATACACCGACTCTCCTTATTCCACTACAGGTGTGTGGTTTTACTAAACTGGGATAATGTTGTTGATGTATGCTATTGAAATTGCAATACAAATATTGTTTATTTTGAAAACACAATTGATGCTGCAGGAATTGTGCTTATCAATCTTCCTCCACGTGGCAGGACTGATCACCTGGCTCCTTGACCTGAAAACAGAACCCACGACTAGCCGGATGTGTCTCCGGCGAAGACGCTCGGGCGTGAGAGTAAGATCACAGTTGTATATAGCTCAAAATGTATAGAATAATGAATTCTGATAACAAAATGGCAGTTACCTTTGCACCGTTGGCAGTGACCAAGTATTTATAGGTAAGAGTAATGTATTTTTGGTGAGGAGACATGTCCTCCGAGATTATAGCAGCGGTTATTCAGTCATGTGAACGTGTTAGTAACTGCCCCTGATTTGTAGGGATGTGGTTACGAGAATAGTTCAACCGAATATGCCTGCGAGTATCAAGTCGTCACTTGTTAATTTAGGTCGAGGTCGCCACTCGTGGAATGGTCGACCTGACTGTCGGGTAGAGCATGGTTCATGAGGTCGGACTAAGTTAGGTCGGGACCTGTAGGTCGGACCATGGGCTTAGTCGACTGTTGCTTGAGATGGGCCTTGGGCCTTGCTCAAACTGGGCCAGCCCTATTTAGAATGTGATAGTCAAAGCTGGATGTAATTGGGCTTTACTTGCTTGGCCCAACTCGGCACTTTTGGTATGTTCAGTGGCCCCCAACTTTCGAGTTGACTTTGTCGACTAGGAAGTTAAGGAAATTTTTGATGGCAATTGTTGTTACTCGAAGGTCTCTACTGCTCCGAGGTTTAGTCGACCCAAGATGACGTGGCTCGATCCTGGACGTCGGCGATGGACGGTCAAAGATGAAGGAGCGCCGTTTTTGCCATAATGATTACAATTTTGACGTTTGAGAGTCCGCCTAGGAAACAGTTTCCGTAATTAATTAGGAAAATTAATTTTGAATTTCCCTTTGCCCTTTCCAATTCAAGAAGATATAAATTCAAGAATCCTTCCCCATTTACAACTTTCGCCTTCCCTGAACTCTGTACGTGATTCCGGCGGTGATAAAGGAAATTGACTTCTGCTATAACTCGGTGTTTCACTCTCCATTGTTCCGTTTTTCCTTCACTGCTAAAGGTATTCTCCTCATTCTTTAAAATTAGGGCTTTAATTTCTGCTATTCCTTTGATTCCGCCATGGCTAGGACCTTTAGTACAGAACCCGGAGCTTGGTATGGGTACTGTAAACTCAACCGTAGGGTTTATAAACATTTAAACGGAGAGTGGAGGGAGATGACCATGGAGGAATGTACTTCAATTTTAACCCGATGGGGTTTGCAATTTACTGAGTTGGCTTTGCCTGTGGGAGAGAACTTAGGTACTTTAGGAACGAATGACCCAAGAATTGAGTCCTTCCATCTTTTTCACGAGCTTCTCGATCATATTGCTACATTTTATATTCATGGTCCCGACAAACCTTCTTTCCTTAGGAATAGAATTGGATTTCCGGGGGAATCTAGGTCGCCCCTTAGCTTATCGATTAGGTCTCCTGAGACTTCATGTAGAACTGATTCCCCTGTTTCCCCTTCTTCTTGTACAGATATGGAGACACAAGGTGGAGCTCATGCCTCGACCTCATCAAGCCCGCGCATTGTTGATGCCTTTGATAACACTGTAGTGCCGGGCAGGAATGAAAAAGGCTACGTTCCTCCAAGGCCAGCTAGAGGGAAGCAGAATTATCCATCTCGCTTAAGCATGATATATGATTTTTGTGATGTTGATAGGAAGGAGTTTAGTGTTGCTCTGTATAGTAGGGGGGACTTCTTTAACAAATTTGGGGACACCTACGAGGAGGAAACCACCAAGGTAGCTTTCTACTACGGCCAATTTGAAGCTGGCTTGAGATTACCTCTTGACCCCTTCATAAACGAGTTCTTGGAGTGCACCGATGCCTTGCCACTTCAGCTAGGGGCCAACACCTGTAGGGTATTGGTTTGCTTTATTATGGTTTGTAGGTTCTTAGGATATGAGCCATGCATGAGGGTGTTTAAGGAGTTCTTTAGCATTAAGTTTGATAAGGATAATGGCATAAGTACTCCTTCCAAGCCAAAGTCTCCCAAATTATTTGCCAATCTTCCTGGCAAGGCTAGTGGATGGAACTCTTGCGTGGTGGTGGTGGAGAGTAGAAGAGGATGGGAGTTTCCCTTGCCCAGTGCTGATACAACTGGGGTAGATGAGAACAACTACTGGGCCCCTCATTGGCACAATGATTTACGTAAGAAGTTGATGGAGTTTACCAAGAAAGGGGCTATCAGTTGGGATGCTCTAGGAACCAACAAAAATAACTTCATCCGAGCTGGATTGATGGTTGGTGAAGGAGAGGTAGTGCCCATGGTGCCAGTAGTTAGATGTCAGAGATATCCAGATTGGGTCACCCATGAGGGAGCTCGATTCAGATTTGAGAAAGAGTGCCACCATTGTAAGAAGACTGCCAACTATTGTAAGGAGCGGGTAGAACACTTTGGGGGTAAGAACTCGACCATTCCTTGTAACTTGATCCCTCTTACCTTTGCTTAACTGTTTATTTATGACTTTGATTCGTACATAGAACTTTTTTGCTCGTATGTAGAATAATCAGTCCACACATATTTAATTCGTACATAGAACTTTTTACTCGTATGCAGAAATTTTATGTGTCGACCTAACCCTTGATCATTTCAATTTTTGTGTAGTCTTAACTCCTGAGCAAGAAGCGAGTATGGGCCGAACCATTGACATTAGGAAGAGCAAGTGGAGCTGTGGAGCAGCTAATGCCAGAGAACATAGGGAGAGAGAGGGTGCTCTCCGTCATGATACTTTGCAGACGATAGATGTGGACCCCGTTAACTCTATACCAATGGAGGAGAACCCCGAGGAACTGGAGGGGAACCAAGTTGTAGACGTCGCCCAGGAAATGGAAGAGGTTGACGCTGAAGAAACCAATGTATCCGACCAAATAGTTGAGCCGGCTAAGGAGGCTAGAAAGACCAGAGCTCGTGATCAACCCAAAACCAAATCCAAAACCAAAAGAATTCCCAAGGCAAAGTCGCCTGTGATCGAGTTAGATGATGAGGTGGATGATGATGATACGGCCCCTCTAAGCAAGAAAATCAAGATTGGGAAAACCAAGGTGAGCTCGACAGTTGATCAGGTCGATGCTAACGAGCCGATGGAGAATGAAGTTAGGAGTCCCCAGCCTTCCCCTGTCCAGGTTTCTTATGCCGAGCTGATCCAGTCTCGTGTTGACGAGCTAAGTGCTGTGGCTCCTTTAACCAGGATCAACTGCTTAGCCAGGGAGTATCCGGAGCTGGAGTATGGACAGGCCGTGGTCAGAAGGGGTGCTGACCAGGATTTGATTATGGAGTTCACTAAAAAACCTCTAACTCCAGAAGCCTGCAGAGCTAGGGTCGGGCTAGCTTCCTCCGAGGTAACTCTTTGGCAATTTCTTGTGCTGTTAACTTTATTTTGCTCGCTTGTTCCATGTCTCCCTTTGTGTCTGTCAGATCTAACCTCTTCCTCCCACTCTTCTTTTCAGTCTCTTGCCATGATTGACCTGGCTACTACTTATTGGAAGGCTGCTGAGGAGCAGGAGAAGCTAGCCAAGTCCATGTTGGCAAAGAAAAATGTGGAGTTGAAGAAGCTGGAGGAGGAGAATGCCGAGGTGGGGAAACTGAAAGAAGCCAACGCTACGTTGAAGGAGGAGCTCAAAAACTTGAAGGAAGAGCACTCAGACTTAGACAGCTCGTATGAAGCTTTGAAGCTTGTTAAAGACAACGAAATAAAGGCCAAAGAAGAAGCCTGGGGCAAGTTTGGAGAAGCTACCAAGGAACTCGCCGCCCTCAAGGAGGAAAAGAATAGGCTAGCTGCTGATCTGGCATTGGCGACTCAACAGTTGGAGGAGGTGCCAGTCACTTTGGCCAAGAAACAAGAAGAGTTGGATGCCGCTCGAACTCAATGGGGGGAGGACCTAGCTGCTGCTGTGAGGGCTGCAAAGGAGGATGCTGTCAAGGCATATAAAGATAGTGATGATCTGCACGCCCATATTACCGAAGAAGCTAGGGGGTTCTTCCATGTAGGTCGGGCTCATATGGCTCGACGTATAATAGTAGATCCCTCTGTCAATATATCGATCGAACAGCTAGCTCAATGGGCTTCTGAAGATCCTTATAACACAGCAGCTCGCCAAGGTCACCCTTTGGTGCCATACAATGAAAATGACTTGGAACTTATAAAGAAAGATGATGAAGCTGCAGAGGCATCACCTTGGGACCCCCCAGCTGTTGAAAAGGTTAATTTTAACACCATTTTGGCTGAGCTCGATGACTATGAGGATTCGGCTTTTGACGAGGAGACCCCAAAGTTTACAATCAGTGACTCACGGAAGGTGGTTTATCAGACTGAAAATGTTATTGGTGAGCCATCTACTGTGGGTGATCAGACTGAGGTCGACCCAACGTCCGTCGCCGGTCCAATAGAAGGCGTTTCTTCTGAATAGACTTTGATTTTAATGGTTTATTGTAATCGAACAAGCTCCAAACATTTTTGCTTTTTTGTTTTTAATACTTGTATGCCTTGGCCCTATTTTTGGGAGGCATGATACTTTGTAAGTTGTCTTTGCCTAAGTCTTAGCCCACTTTGGGAGACTTAATTGTGTTTAATCGTAATCGACTTCTCTTTTACGCATGTTATATGCCTTTGATGCGAGTGTCGAGCTAGATGTAGATAGGATAAATGTGTCAACTTAAGTTTAAAGGTGACTTGAATGACTAGTTCACTTAGTTGACATTCAAACTTTTTAAAACCGACGTGACCTAAGGGTCGAGTGTGAGTCGAGTTTGTCGAAGTCGATTAGGAATCGGACTTATTAAAATAGTAGAGCTGATTAAGAATCGAGCTAATTATAACAAACTGACTAAGAGTCGAGTTTGTTGGAACGAAGTCGACTAAGAGTCGGACTTGTTAAACTAAATAAGCTGATTGAGAATCGAGCTTATTATAACAAACTGACTAAGAGTCGAGTTTGTTGGAACGAAGTCGACTAAGAGTCGGACTTGTTAAATTAAATAAGCTGATTAAGAATCGAGCTTATTATAACAAACTGACTAAGAGTCGAGTTTGTTGGAACGAAGTCGACTAAGAGTCGGACTTGTTAAATGAACAAGGCTGATCAAGAATCGAGCTTGTTAAATTTAAGCTGACTAAGAGTCGAGCTCATTGGGATTGGGGTAACACTATGTTTGATGGAATGAACCGCACTTTTTATTGAAGTAGGAATCATGCTTACATCAGTTCGAAACTAGCTTTAACACAAACTTGAACTTTGAAATTGAAAACTAGAAGTAGTATTTGATGAGGTGAGTAGCATGCCAAGGGTGCTTCAACTCGTCACCTCCAGGATGAGCTATCATGTAGGTTCCTTCCTTGACGACTCGAGTGACTACATAGGGACCTTCCCAATTAGGAGATAGCTTGTTCTGCTGGGTCCTTCTACCCGTTGCCTCAATCTTTCTCAATACATAATCTCCCACTTGGAAAGACCTTGCCTTGACCTTCTTGTCGTGATAACTTTTAGTCCGCTGCTTGTAATTGACCATTCGGAGGTAGGCTGTTTCTCGCTTCTCGTCGATCAGGTCCAAGTCGATCAACCTGTTGGTGTCATTCTGCTCTTGATCGAAGAAGGTCACTCTAGCCGTAGGGAATCTGAGCTCAGCAGGTGCCATGGCCTCTGACCCATATGTGAGAGCAAAAGGGGTTTCCCCCGTAGGCCCCCGAGTGGTTGTACGAACTGCCCAAAGAGCGGGGAGTTCGTCCAACCAATTGTTTCGTCGACCTACGAGCCCGCCTTGAGCGAAGATAGAACAAGTTTATTTGCCGCTTCGGCTTGCCCATTTCCTTGAGGATATGCGACGGAGGATTTCCAATGTTTGATTCCCACTCGCTTCATCTCTCGTTTCGAAAGTCTCTTGAGAACTGTAACCCATTGTCAGACACTATAGCTCGAGGAAAACCAAACCGACACCAAATGAAGTCGTGTATGAAGTTAATAGCATTCTCCTCTGTGATGCGAGCTAGTGGTTTGGCCTCAACCCATTTGGTGAAGTAATCTATGGCCACTATCACGTACTTGCAGTTTCCTCGGGCGGGAGGGAAGGGTCCAATCGTGTCGACGCCCCACATATCAAATGGCCAAGCTGCGATCACGGGAGTCTGCTCTGTTAGGCACATGGGGAAGGTTGGCAAACCTTTGGCATTGATCACATTGCCGAACAAAGTTGTGAGTGTCGGCTCTCATGTGTGGCCGGTAGTATCCCAACGTGATTAATTTGTCGCCAAGAGTCCCGGCCCCCGGTGTCCACCACAAATTCCACTATGCACTTCGTGTATCAATAGGGCGACCTCTTGGGGATGGATGCACTTTAGCAATGGCCGAGTATAAGATCTTACGAACAGTCGCCTTCCTTGAATGACATATCTCGGAGCTTTCTTTTTGATAGCTCGAGCCTTCTTCTCGTCCTCTCGGTAGCTCGCCACTTTCTAAGTATGCTTTCATTTCCTCGATCCAACACTTCTCCCGAGTCCAATTTCTTGAGGGATCATCTATGCACCGAATTTTTACCCTCTCATAAGCCGGATTTTCGAGGAAGGAGATGGGCTCGCCATGTGGCTCATCTCAAGTAGCAAGTTTCGAGAGGAGGTCGGCGGCTCGTTATCTTCTCTTCCAATCCTTTGAATCTCCCAAATTCTAAGTCCTTTATCGGTTCTTTCACCAGGTCGCAGTATTTGATGAGAGTAGAACTAAGCACTTCGTACTCGCCTTTGACCTGGTTGACTATCAATTGTGAGTCACAAGGCCATGATCTTAGTTGCTCCAAAACACTTGGCGTACTCGATAGCCGCAATCAAGGCTTCATATTCACTTGGTTGTTGGAAGCGTCAAATTTGAACCTTAGCGATTCCTCGTATACGAGTCCCGGACTACGCTCGACCAAGACAATTCCGGCTCCACCGACATTTTTGGTTGCCGACCCGTCTGAATAGACCTTCCAACAATCGACGGGTAGAGCGATGGCGACTTGTGACTCGGCTCTTTCCCTTTGCCCTTTTCTTTTGGAGCTCATTTGCTCGTCATCTTCCTTGGTGAACGTAAGCTCGACCAAGAAGTCGCCTAGAGCTTGAGCCTTCAACGCCTTTCGAGGTCGATACTCAATGTCAAATTCGGTGAGGGCAATTGACCACCGAGTAGTCGACCCGAACTCTCCGGCTTGTGCGGTATTTTTCTTAAGGGAGCATTGGTAAGAACCACGATTGGATGAGCCAGAAAATAAGCTCGTAACTTTCTTGAAGCTACGACTAGGGCATAAGCAACTTTCTCAGCGTTGTAATACCTGCTTTCCACGTCTGATAAAGCCTTGCTGATATAGTACACAAGGCTTCGAAGCCCTTCATCCTCTCTAATCAATACCGGCAAAGAATCGACTTGTCTCCTACAGATAGATACACAAATAAAGTCTCACCATCGGGCTGCCGAGAGGTGGGGTAGCAAGATAATCCTTCAATTGTTGGAACGACGAATGACATTCGGTCGTCCATTCAAAGCTTTTCGTCCCCTCAATGCCTTGAAGAAGGGGAGAGACCTTTCACCGACTTTGATATGAAGCGACCAAGAGTTGCTACCCTTCCATTAAGTCGCTGCATCTCCTTGATAGTGGTGGGAGCCTTCATGTCGACTAAAGCCTTTATCTTCTCTGGATTAGCTTCTATGCCCCTTTGAGATACCATGAATCCCAAGAACTTGCCACCGCCACTCCAAACACACATTTACTTGGGGTTGAGCTTCATGTCGTTTGCTCGTAGATTGGCGAATGTCTCCTTTAGGTCGACCACGTGACTCCCGGCCTTAGTTTTAATGACCATGTCGTCAACGTAGGCCTCCATATTTCGACCAATCTGTGAGGCAAAGACTTTGTTCACATCCCTCTGATATGTAGCTCCTGCATTCTCAATCCAAAAGGCATCATATTATAGCAGTAGATGCCTCCAGCTGCCTGAAATGCTGTCTTCACTATGTCATCCTCGTGCATCTTTATCTGGTGGTACCCCGAGTAAGCATCCAGGAAACCGAGAGTGGAATGACCAAACAATGGAATCAACAAGCTTGTCAATTCTAGGAAGAGGATAGCTATCCTTTGGGCAAGCTAGATTGAGAGTAGTGAAGTCGACACACAGCCGCCACTTGCCATTTGATTTCTTCACCATGACCACGTTGTCCAACCACGTTGTATGAGTGGCCTCTTTGATTATACCTGCACTCAAAAGTTTTGTACCTCTGCTTTGATAGCCTCTTCCTTGTCGCGAGCAAAACTTCTCGGCTTTTGGGGTCTCGGCTTTATGGTCGGGTTGACTTCCGGTCAGTGAGCAGCGACCTCCTCCTTGATTCCCCTCATGTCTTCTACTCTCCATGCAAAGACATCATTACTTTCCTTGAGTAGCTCGATGATTTTTGCTCGCTCCTCGGCGATAGCCGCTTCCCAATCTCGAATTTTTTGATCGGGGTAAGAAGGGTTGGTGATTGCGACTCTAGCTCCTCCACAGCCTTCTAGCTCGGGTCCATCTCTCGAATTGTAGAGTCTCCACTATGATCTCCACGACCTTTTGTCTTTCCTCGGCTCCCAGTGTGGAGCCTCCTCGCCTATCATATCATCGAGCTTATCTGCAACCTTGTTGGTAGGGGCCCCCGAGTTATTGTCTATCTGGAGGCATAGGTCACCTATGACGACTTGATCGACCATAACTACATCTGGATCGACCTCAGTGGTGTTAGAGTGACGTGTCGACTCAAGCATGACCTCGTCATTTGAGCGATAGGTCGACTCTACCACGTCGGTGATTGTTGACCGGGTAGTTTTGGTGATCGATCGAGACGGCCTTCAAGTAACCATCGCTAGTCTCAATCTCCGGCTCCCTTTTCTTTCTTTCTCTCGAACATGATCCGGATATGCGCGAGCCGTGCCTTGTACGCAACCCACTCCAAGGTGTGGGGAACTTTACTCGCTGGTGAGGAATTGATGCTACCATTCCAAGAGCGACCTGTCCAGGAATTCCAAGTATGGCGGCATAGTCACTATTTACATCAATTACGATAAATTGTACCTTCGAGACAATCCTGAGGGGGTGCTGGCCTAGGTCGACGTCGAGTACTATCTGGCCTTTAGCATCAACTCGGTGGTTGGTGAAGCCCTCCAACCTGCCATCATATCTCTCCAACTGTTCATCATTAAGACCCATCTCCTTGAAAGTTTTGTAAAACAAGATATCCTTGCAGGCCCCCGTGTCGACTAAGAGTCTGCTCGTCGTACATCCATCAATGAGACCTGGGATGACGAGAACCTGCTCCCTAGCCGCCATATTTGTTGCCAGTTCGTGGGGGTAGAAGCTAATCGCCTCATCTCTTATTTCTCTCCTTGGAGGCACATGTGGGGCCTTATTAAGCTGGAATATCTTGTGCTTGATGGCCGTGTTGCTCGCTTGTTCGCCGATGACCCCTGTGTTCAGCCTAGGCTGCCTAGGTCCTTGTTGTCCACCTGCTGGCTGCTCACCTCCCCCAGCTTGAGGTCTCTTCACATAAGCCTCGAGTCTCCCCTGGTCGACCATCCTCTGGATGATACGCTTTAATCCCAAGCAATCCTCTGTGAGATGACCAGTGTCTTTGTGGTAGTCGCAGTACTTGCTGTTGTCCCTCCTAAACTTGTTGCCTGGATTCATTGGGACTGGAGGAGCCAGTTCAACAGCGTTCAGAATCTCAGTTCGACTCACCGTGAGGGGAGTGAAAGCTTCGGGCACCTTCTCTGTCGCCCTAGTTCTGTTCTTTCCATTTTTATTGTTCCCCCCATTCTTGTTGGAGTCTTTTTTATCGTCAGCGACTTCAACCTTGGGGCTCTTACCATTCTTCTTTTCTTTCCTTTCCTCGGCCAGAGCGACATTATACACCTTTTCAAACAACTCCTGTCGAGTTGTGACCGTTCGGACTGTGAGCTCGTAGTCCATGTCTTCTGAGGAAATACCACCGGAAGCAATTGATTACTTCTCTCGTCTGTGAGTTCTTCCTCTATCTTATCAACCATCTCTTTGCACTTGGTGAAATAGCTCATCGAGCTTTCATTCTTACCACTGCACCAAGTTATTCGGATCGATGACGGTTATCTTTCGAGCTCCTGATCGAGAAGCGATCTAAGAATTTTGTTTACGAAGGATGCCCATGTGGTGATACTACCGGCCAAACCATTGAACCAAGTCAAGGCCGCCCCGAGTAAGTGTGCTTAGGAGAGCTTTGCACATGTTGTCGTCCTCATTGGCGACAAAACACATAGTGGCCTCCGGATGTGATATGTGGCTCCTGGCATTTGTCGACCCAGTACTTCTCCGAAGAGGCAACCTGAAAGTAGGAGGAGGTCGACTATCTCTAATTTCTTTGGAAAAAGGTCGAAGAGCAAAGTCAATTCGTTCAACCTTTCCCGTCTCTTTTTCTTCTCCTCCTCCCATTGCTCAAATTTCTTTTTCATCATCAACCATTCTCTCGGCATCGGGTCTCTCATCTCTGGAGGGGGAGCGGTGGACCTCCGGCCTTCACTTGGGGAGTCACCTGCCTACTCCTTCGTCCCTGTGAGAATTGGTCCTTTCGATCTTATTGGAGATCTATGCATTACTTCTTTGAGGCGACCTGCGCCTCTCGGCGGCGACGGCGACTGCGCCTGTGATCTCCGTGTGGCGACTGCGCCTTTCCCCTCTCACGGGCGACCTATTCCCATTTACTGTCTCTTTGAGACCACGATCTGTGTTACATTTGGGAAATATGCATTTCTATTAGGTACATTGGCTTGAGTTCTCAAATCGAGATTGAGCCTCACGTTCTCTGTTTTTGTTGAGGCTAGCTCTCGAGGTCGTTACTCGGCCTCATGCGCACGATGGTAGGAGCTCGTTGAACTATCTGTTGTCACCATTACGTCCCACACCTTCATTTGGCCTCATACTCCTAGCACATTTGTCCATTAGAGACACAGTACGATCCACTCTTTCGGGCGCACGTCGGCTGCTCTTGCCTCTTCCATAGCTATTAGGTCGGCCAAAATGCGGGCCTCTCTAACATCATCTCTTTCTTGCTCATAGGATTGGTGGAGGGACACTGCCTGTATCCAACGTTCACCTGAGCGGTTGGACGTTTAGGAAGGGGTGGAGCTCGCTTGCCCGTCCATGTGCCTTTTGCCTCTCCTTGTGTCGAGCCCAGAGCCCCACGCATCAGCGATCTTGGTAGAGCGTGTGGCTACACCGTGAGGGCGATTTGGTGGGGGGAGGAGGCAAATTCAAGTTTTCGGCATTTGCATTTGCATTAGTGTTGTTGTTGTTCACTTCTTCGTACCCCAGTGAAGCCTCGGATACGTGTCCGTCCGAAGTCACCATTGTTGCGAGGTTGTTAAAAATTTCGAGGTCAAGTTGAAGCACGATTCCGTGATGGAACCAAAGCGATCTTTGCGGGAATTGTGCTTATCAATCTTCCTCCACGTGGCGGGGCCCGATCACCTGGCTCCTTGACACAGCAGAACCCACGACTAGCCGGATGTGTCTCCGGCGAAGACGCTCGGGCGTGAGTAAGATCACGGTTGTATATAGCTCAAAATGTATAGAATAATGAATTCTGATAACAAAATGGCAGTTACCTTTGCACCGTTGGTAGTGACGAAGTATTTATAGGCAAGAGTAATGTATTTTTGGTGAGGAGACATGTCCTCCGAGATTATAGCAGCGGTTATTCAGTCATGTGAACGTGTTAATGCTTGCCCGATTTGTAGGGATGTGGTTACGAGAATAGTTCAACCGAATATGCTGCGAGTATCAAGTCGTCACTTGTTAATTTAGGTCGAGGTCGCCACTCGTGGAATGGTCGACCTGACTGTCGGGTAGAGCATGGTTCGTACCCGAATTGTAGCATGGATCATGAGGTCGGACTAAGTTGGGTCGGGACCTGTAGGTCGGACCATGGGCTTAGTCGACTGTCGCTTGAGATGGGCCTTGGGCCTTGCTCTGACTGGGCCAGCCCTATTTAGAATGTAATAGTCAAAGCTGGATGTAATTGGGTTTTACTTGCTTGGCCCAACTCGGCACTTTTGGTATGTTCAAAACTAATTATTTTATTTTATAAATTAATGATAAATTAGTTTTTATATTCGTTCACATTACACACTATTTTTTATTGTAGTTGCATTTTTAGTAAATCAAACACTTATAAATAAACATCAATTTGATATCTAAAACATCAAATAAATGAAAATAATAACTTAACACTATAATTACATACGAAAACAAAGAATGACAAGAGTAGATAAAATGCTACATATAATATTAAGAGTTGTTAATCGCACATATATATGCTCAATCAAGTATGCTTTGAGAGTGTGTGCTTTTGTTTTTGCTACCAACGATGGAAGTCTGAATGCGATGCTTCCAATAGGGTTAGTTTTTCAACATAAATCACAGACATGTTCATATTTGAAAGGTTTGCATTCATGATTTTCATAAATGGCATTGAGTTATAAAATGTTTGGGTGTTTATCGAAGAACTAAAATCTTGGGGCGAGTTTCGGGGGAGAGTTTAGAGGATTTGAGCATTATGAATGGTATTGAAAGTTTTTTTGATGGTAATTGCTTAGAAAATTTGGATCGTTAGCCAACATTTTCTCGAATCAAACTTGATCAGAAGCATATTAGGATTTGTTCCGTATATATCCATAATAAAAAAAACTCAAATTATCTTATAACTTAAGCTTTGAAAGAGAAATGAATAAGAGGTGTGAATAACTTATACAATATTTGACTCTATTGATAGGCTAAAGAAAATTATGAATATTTTTTATATTTTGCACAAACGTCATCGTCTGGGATAATCAAAGTTAAGAAATAAATATTTAATCAAATTACGGCTCACTCACCATTTCGCTTACCAATGCATATAGTATAGTGTGAATCCATACTTGGACACTCTTTAGCAAATCACTCCCTCTACCATTTACTCCACGATCAAAATTGCAGATCCTTCAAATGAAAAAAAAAAAAAGATAAGAGAAAATGATTTAGATAGGTGTGTGAAGAAGCATGTTTATTCTATTTAAATATATATTATAAACCGCATCATTGTTTTGAACAGTGGTGTGAATAGTTTCATCCGCGAAAATGACCATTTTGCCCTCACTATTCATTCCCTTTCCCATTTCGCCCTTAAAAAAAATTTTATTTTAAATAAATTTTTTTTTTTAAATTAAAAAAAAAATTAAAAAAAAATAGTTTTAAAAATATATGGCCTTGGACACGGGCATATTTTTAAAAAAATTAAATTAAATTTTTTTTTTTTTTAAAAAAAAAACAAAAAACGTGACCTTGGACAGGCTAGTAATTCTATAAATGGGAGTATAATCATTCTCTCCTTTTATTTTTATTTTTTCAATCTTTATTTAAAAGTGGACAAACACAGAGGTATGCGTTTGAGTGTTGAGCTGCCAAGAATCTGAATTTAATAAATTTAGGAAAGTATAGATATATTCTCCTTTACTTATGTTAATGATGTAAATACATATCTTTATAATAATTAATTGTCATATTTGTCTCTGTACTAAAAAAAAATGAGAATACATTTAACTACTGTTAACTTTCTGTCCAAATATTAATGAAAATACTGACTAAATAGCTTAGTTAGAATTTTTGGTGTAATATATGAAAAAAAAATTGCACATGTGAAATTTTTGAAGAGAATTGCAAGTATATGTAGTAAATCTCATAGTACAAGTACAAACTTACATTTTAAACCTAAGTACAACTGCAAAAATCAATATTTTATCCTTCAACCATCACCATAACCGCTCGCCACCATCACTACCACCATCATTACAATCATTACACAATTTCACCACCATCGCCACCGCTTACCACAACCATCACCAATAATACCAATATCATTCACCACCATCATAAACACAAATACACTAATTCACCATCACCACCGCTAATTCAACACCATCACCTCACCACTACCAACAACGCCATAATTCACCTCCACTCCCACGTTATCACCACTATCATCAACACTTTACCACCTCCACTCAACACCCACAACCATCTTCTACCACCGTAATTACCACCATTGCCGCCACTTACCCTCCACCAATATCAAAGCACCACCACTGTCATCAACATCAATATCACTACCAATATCAAAGCCCAACTAAAAATATTAGAAGTGATGGTGAGTAATAATGGTGGTGTTGGTGTTGTTAATGGTAATGGTGGTGTTTGTGGTATTGGTGGTGGTAGTGACAATGGCGGTAATGGTGGTGCTAATGGTAATGATGGATGTAGTGACGAAGGTGGTGTTTTTAATATTATTGAGAAGCGGTGATGGTGGAAATATCGTGGTGATAATGGTGTCGGTGAAATGTGGCGATGGTGGTTACCAACAAGTAAAAAGAAAATATGTATCAATGCCCATGTACTTAAATTTAATATCTAGATTTGCCCTTTAAATATGAGATTTATGAAAATATTCCCTTACAAATCTTATAAGAAAATTCCAATGTGTGCAATTATTTACACATGTTACATCCTAAATTTCACCTAAGCTTCTTAATCCGCTAAGCTTCTTAGTCCACGTTTTTGCTAATTTTTGAACGAAAAGTAAACGATAAACATATACTCCCTCCGACCCACGTGAATACAAACTTATTTCCTTTTTGGTCCGTCCCACGTGAATACAAACTACCCAAAATGAAAATAAATTTATTATTTTATATTCACCCTACCCCACCCACTCATTCTCTCTCTTCATTTCCTACCACACAATTTATTCAACCAACTCCACTCATTCTCTCTCTTCATTTTCTACCACACATTTTCATTATCTTAATAATATTTCTTAATTATCGTGCCCGAAAAAATGATTTGTAATAAGGTGGGACGGAGGGAGTATATACTCACATTTTTAATGAGTACTCGTATAAGATAAATATGACAATTGATTTTTATAATGGTATCTTTGACCTAATTACAAGAGTGATGTTCAATCACTCTCCTCACCTTCTGACATAAAACATCATCAAAAGAAAAATAGATTGATTTGATAATTATAAGTTTCACTAAAATTAAAGTTGTCCAGTCCACTAAACACAAAAATGAAAATATGCATGGATGAGTAACAAAGCTAAGGTGGAAATATACCACTCCCACATTCCCCGTTTATAATTTCATATATGAACTTATTGGTGAGTTAACAGAAAATACAAAATGGAAATGCTCAGAAAGTTTGCACAAAGATATCATAGACAGAGTCTCAGATGTCCAGACATAATATTAGCAAATTCATCATGGCATTCAAACACAATATAGTCAAGCAAATACCATTACTATTATTTTTTCAAAAATGCAATTGTTCTGTTCAAAAACAACTTTGATTAATTATAATTTTAATTCAACAAAAATAAAGACCAGCTAAACAATAATAATAGGAGACTCTCAGTTGGAATTGTTGCAGACAATCAACATGGCATCAGTTCAGACCGCCCGTCTGCTTTTTATCATCATTGAATCATCTTAAATTTGCAAATTACAACATTTCAAACACAAGAGGAAGGGTTTCGAACCCATGGCCTTCCCGAGAGAGGGAGAGAGAGAGAGAGAGAGAGAGAGAGAGAGAGAGAAGGCATATGTCATTGAGCTAAGGCCCATCTGCTAGCAAACTTATGAATCTTAGTTTTCAAAATTAAATATATAATTAAAATTTAAACTAATTGGTTAAAAGAAGGCATCAGATAATAAGCAGAGAGAATTTGTCTACATCAGTTTCAGTGTGTAGTATAAGCATTTCGTAGTAACATCATTTGCCTTCCCATTTTCAATTAATAATACAAAATTTGGAAAAATTGGACATTTATTTAACAGTAAACATTTCAGAAAGCACATTTAGAAGCTTGTGATAAAACAATGGCATCAGATAATAAGCGGAGTTTGTAATCCACATAATAATTCAGTGGTTAAGCATAAAAATTGATTTTCGTCATTTGCCATTAATTAAACTTTTAAGCAGAATCTAAAAATAAGGCAAAATTAAACAATCGACAGAAAAAACAAAGGAATTTAGGACGATCCATTTGACTCCAAAGCAATTTAAAATAAATTAGTGCAATGGGTTGGTAAGTCATCCTAAAAATCGATTTATGCATCAGTTATATCTCCTTGAACAAATTTAATATTGTAAAATCAAGGAGAGGGTAAAACAGATGCAATAATACGCTAATTTATAAATATATTACGAAAAAAAATTATGAATCGAATCCGACAAATTTAGAAATCAAGGAATTTTCGTGGAAGAAGAAATAGGGTTTAATTAGAAAATTGACTCTAATAAAAAAAAATCTCGAATACCTTCGATGGCTGCTGCACGAAAATGGAGGTGGAAGAAGGAAGGGTTAAATAGGGTTTACGGCCGCTAGGGTTTCGGCTGGAGTGTTAACGCGATCTGAACAGAGAAATTGAAAAGGAGGTATAACAGGTATATAGAAGCCCAGATAAAATAATGGACTTTTTCAGATTTTCTTAATTGGCCCATTTTCCAAACGGGCCTTTGATTTAATGGAATTTGTTGATTTATGGAAATTTCATCCGAAAATTTCTTTTCGTACAAATCACTTTTCATTTTTTTCTCAAGTTTCTCGTTAAAATGAAATAACTCGAAAGTCTGATTACTCTCCCTTGATTTATACTCCCTCCGTCCTGGTAGATGGTTCACAGTTACTGTTTGTGCGGGGATTAAGAAAAAAAATAATAATATAAATGTTGTGAATGTAAAAGTAAAATAGGAGAGAGAATGAGTAGAGGGAATAGTAATTAATAATACTTAATATATATATATTAAGTATGAAATTACTTAAATCCTTAACATATTACTTAATATATATATATATATATATATATATATATATATATATATATATATATATATATATATATATATATATATGACATTTTGAATTTACAAAAACTTTCAAAAGACCGAAGGCTATAAGTCTTGAAATGTAATTCTGTATTGCTCATGGATATTTGAAGGTTCAAAATGCTGAAATTGAAACAATAGAGGTTAAAAGTTTACAATTACTACCCCAATGTTTATTATTTTAATTTTTACTTTTTTGAAAGACTACCCCGAAGTCCATGGATCATTTTCGGGCCGGGTTTAGATATTTTCCATGTGATCTTGGACAGCCCAAAGCCCGTGGGACCTGTTCTGTTAGGGCCTGGCCACCCATATGAACAAGACAAGTCAAGCCCATATTTGGTTAACTATCGGGGCGGGGCGGGGCGGGATCGGGTAATGCAAATAACGGGGCGGGCGCGGGTTCGGGTAATGGTAGATCACTATAGGGGCGGGTTTGGGAAATGAAGAACCCGCCCCGAACCCGCCCCGTTGCCATCCCTAGTAATTATAATGGTGTTGTGAGTATTAAAATAATGTAGGAGAGAGAATGAGTGGAGGGAATAGTAAAGATTATTTGCCATTTTAGGAAGTGTGCAGTTTGTAATGGGACGCCCAAAATAGAAAGTGTGCAGTTTGTAGTTTGTAGCGGAAGAGAGGGAGTACATTCTTTTTATTTTCTTTTTCTTTTTCTTTTTTTTTAAGAAAAGCAACACTTCCTCTTTAACTTAAGTTAATTGGTAATTAAAATCATTTTGTATTAGGGGTGTGCTCGGTCTGGTTTGGTTTGGTTTTAGGTTAAAATCGAAACCGAACCGAAAGGTATCGGTTTTTGTATTTTAAAATCATTAAGCTTCGGTTTTATTCGGTTTCGATTTTATTCTGTTTCGATTTGGTGTCGATTTGGTGTCGGTTTGGTTCGGTGTAGTTCGATTTCAACAAGATGAGAAGAACATGCATATATTGATAGTTGGATTATGATAGTTACATTCAGGAAGATGAAATTTATTAATCCCTCATTAACAAAGCAGGATGAGAAGATGCAATACTAAAGTACTTAAAATTTTCATGACAAATTTAAGTGTTCCACCTACCACTACAAATAACAGTTAAACTATCATAATTTTAACTCCAAAGCAAGATGAGAAGTTGAAATATATATATATATATATATATATATATATTAAAATGACATGTCGTTTTAATAATATCGGTTCGATTCGATTTTATCGGCTCGATTTTTCATTTGAAACCAAAATCGAAACCGAAAGGTTCGGTTTTTAAATGGTTAAAACCATTAACATTTCGATTTTGTCGATTTCAATTTTTTCGATCCGATTTTCTCGATTTCGATCCGATTTTTTCGATTTTTCGGTTTTGTTGCACACCCCTATTTTGTACTCCTCCCTAGTCCTCCCTCTCCAAAAAATAAGTGTCGTATTTTCTTGTTATTATTTTCTTGTTATTAGTATGGATATATATTTTAGGTGTAACTTTCTGAGAAAAAAAAATTCTCCGTTCAATTTTAAGTTGTTAAAAATAAATATATATATATATATATATATATATATATATATATATATATATATATATATATATATATATATATATATAATATTAAGGTGTTGTGAGAATAGAAAATGGGTTAGGAGAGAGAAAGTGTGATAGAAATAATAAGTGAATAGTTGTTATTAGTATAACAAGTGGGTGATATTATTTTTAAAAAAATTAAAACTTATCATGTTGGGATTTTGCAATTTAAGTGAAGTCAAAACCTTTAAAAAAATGTATTTTTCCGTAAACTTAAAAAAAAATGTATTTTGTTTTCCCCGCTAGTGTCAGTGCCAGTGTAACAAAGTGTCAGTGTAATAAAGTGTCAGTGCATGTGTAACAAAGTGCAAGTGTAAAAAAGTGTCAGTGTTAGTGTAACAAAGTGTCAGTGTAAAAAAGTGTCAGTGCATGTATATTAAGTGCCAGTGTAAAAAGTGTCAGTGTTAGTGTAACAAAGTGTCAGTGTTAGTGTATACTAAGTGTCAGTGTAAAAAAGTGTCGATGATGTTAGTGTTATTAAGTGCTAGTGTAAAAATGATTTTTCCTAAGTTTAGAAAAAAATGTGTTTTTTGTAAGACCAACTCTTAGGGTCCACTCCCGAGTCTAAAAATGGAGGGGAAGGGAAGGAAAAGGGAGGAAATGTGGGAGGATTTCCTCCCTAATGATGCTCCTTAGTTTTTTTTAGGGGGGAAAGAGAAGAAAATGAGGGGCTCATTTCCTTCCATTTCAGTCATCTCGTGAGTGGGCGGATTGGAGAGAAAATAAATGTTCAACCATTTTCTCCCCCCTCCCTTCCCCTCCCCTCCCCTCCCTTCCCTTCCTTTTCTCTCCCTAAAAAACTCGAAAGCGGATCCTTTCCCTTTCTCTCCCTAAAAAACTCGAAAGCGGATCCTTAAGTAAAACACTTGAAATGGGCTGAAAAGAGTATACATTAACGAAAATTGATAGGAAAAAAGGTACACCAAATAAACAATCAAGAGTTGAACGAAAATTACTAAACTAGGTGACAACCAAGAAAAATAAAGATGGAAAGGAAAAAGTCCAAATAAATATTAAACTTATAAAAATTGGCAGTCAAAATAATTAAATAAATAGCAATTATAAAATAAAATTGGGCCAAGTTAAATAAAGGAAGTGTAGATAAATTGTCGTTTTTTTTGTGTTATGCCTAATTGGGAGTGATGAGGAATATAAATCAACATCAAACTGAGGGGTCTCAAAAATTGACAATTAAAAATAATAATTATTGAAATGGAATCGAAAACAGGTTATGCTTATGCATGACAGCTATAAGGAATTAGTCTTTTGTTTTTATTATTATTATGATTTTAATTTGCTTAATTAATTTAAATATTAGTGAAGAATTCTTCAAGCTGCAGTACGTTTTCAACGCAAGGCTGTACAGTCGTCCTCGAAATTCACGGAAAATACATACCGTATTTTCTTGAGCGGCACCTTCATTTGCTAGGGTAGGGTCAATAATAATGCTAGTTTTGACTCCCTGCTCTCGGAGTGATAGTTTATTTACCGTCATTTTTGTATTAAAAAAAATACTTTCTTCGTCCCTAAAAGATTGTCATGTTGTACATTTTGCAATTATTAAGAAAGAGCTTCACCTTCTTGTACCTTAGTATATTTACACTAGCATTCATGTCTAAGTTTAAAAATATGACATACTTTTTGGGACAAGTCAAAATGACAAATGAAACAATCTTTCGAGAGGAGGGAGTATATAATTATAAAAAGTTGAGTGCGTCTGCTGAGAAACGCGTTTCTCCATAACTATGGAGAAACGTGTTTTTCATGTACATTTGATAACCGAAAAAAAACCCAAGGCGACCAAAAGCTTCTGGATATCCGAAGCTTTGCATTGATAATGAAGCTTTGCGGTTGATATCCGAAGCTTTGTATTTGATAGCCAGAAGGATGTGAAATGTATATCCGAAGCGTAGGTGCATATCCGTAAAACCGTTAGGTGCATATCCGTGAAATGTGTTAGGGCATATCCGTAAATTGCTATTGAAAGTTTGGATATCAGAAACCTTCAATGTATATCCGTAAACATTTTGAAGGTTTCTGGATATTCATTTGAAGGTTTCTGGATATCACTTTCATAGGTTTCTGGCTATCTAGCTCATTGTCGCGCGACATGTCGGGACCCGTTTCTCCATAACTTATGGAGAAACGCGTTTCTCCCTAGATTTTGTGTAAAAAGTTGGACACAATATAAGGTTACGATATTTTATTATTGTATCGATTGTCCATTTGGTTACGCTCTAATTGAATTCTTATTATTTGTTTATCGTAAACAAAGAAAACAAAAATGTCACCTTTAACATAGCATTATTTTTTTATTAGAAAATAGAAAATTATGTACCATAAATACCTAACACGGTTTCTAAGAGGGAAGATATCTTTGTTCCTTTATTTTTTTAAATTAGTTTGAAAATACCCCAATATTTTCTATTTGTTAGGCAGCTAGAAGCACATTGACAGTGATCGTTAATTGTGATTAAAATTAGTTATCCGGCGCGAATTCATGTGATGTAAATGTTTCAAATAAAAACATTAAAACTTAATTATAAATAAATAGGAGCGTGTGTATTGGTTCGGTTCAATCCAAACCAATATCTTACCCCAAAGTAGGACTTGCAAAAACATTTTGATTCGATCCAATTATCTTGACAATAGCCGGTTCTTGATTCCGCGCCAATCTCCAACAATAATTAGGTGATTCAAATACGAAATCTCTACTTCTAGTTCTACACCCTTAAATTTAAGTTTCATTCCTCTCGAAGATGTGGATCTAATAACTTGTCATTCAAGAAGAAAGATAGAGAAGGGTTAAGTCATTAAGCATCAGAAAAACAGATTAAGGGCAAAATAGATTGAAGAAGAAATGAAAATGAGTTTAGGCATGTTTTACTATACCTTTATGAATTGAGAAGGATCATTATAGGCTTGTTTGTCGCATCTATAAACTCGTTTGTCGCAGCTGATAGTTGATGACTTATAGTTGATAGCTGATGGCTAGTTGATTAATGATTTATAGCTGATTGATTGATAACTTGTTTGTTGCAGCTAATGACTGATAACTTATTGATTGATAATTGATGGATTTAATATATAATACTCCCTCCGTTCCGCTAAGGTTGCAACATGAGGGTTGAAGCACGTAAATTAAGAAAGAGGAATAATGAGTGGTTGGGAGAAAGAGAGAGAATGAGTGGAGAATAATGAGTGATTGTGAGGAAGAGAGAGAATGAGTGGAGAATAATGAGTGGTTGTGAGGAAGAGAGAGAATGAGTGGAGAATTATAAAAATAATAAAAAGTTTCTTTTTTTGGTAATGAGACAACCAAGTTATAGCGGACACTCAACCTTGAAAAATGGAGATCCCAGGCCCTTGGTTCAATGAGACAACCAAGTTATAAGTTCTAGTAGAGTTACTTGGAAACAACAACTCGGTTTATTAACCTGGAGATGTTGAATACTCATTCCCAGAACATCCAAGTACAAGCACATGCAGCAGTGGTAAGGATAAGTTGAGAAAACTTTTAATGATTTCTATACCTACGGGTGGAGTAGTGCATGATACTCCTTATAGTGAGAATCACCTATATAAGCGAGAGGTAATTTGGCCGCCTCTAAATGAACGCTTATGAATGAGATACGGTCCAAGGTCGAAATGGACAAAACGTGAGAACAATAACTATTAGAGCTATTATTATGTGAGTATTGTTGTCTTGGTATACATCATACAGTCACTGGTTCAAAGCGACTCGCTACCAAATGGCTAGTATATCCGATAATATTTCACTAGGGAAGATTCAAGGCCACAAGCTATCTATCCCGATGTAATAATAGTTCGCCGGAACTTTTGGACGAAATTTGCATTCATGCATTAATTGTCATTCATGTGGGGGATTGTTGGAAATGGGTAACGGAAAGTTAAGTTTAACTTAAGGTTGATCTAGGTTTCTAACAAAAGTTCGTTATTTGTTAACGAAGCTTGTTACAAATGATAATCTACATTTGTTGTAGATTATATAACTCATTTATTGTCTCAAAACTATTTCCGGGTGAATGAGAAATTAATGACAAAATATTTGTAACTTAACAAGAGTTGTTTAAAGGGTTTTGATGTTGTTTGATGTGCACGGCCGAGCAAGGTGCTTGACTCGGCCGAGCAGAGCACAGAAATTTGACCAAGTATCTGGACAATCTTGCACGGCCGAGCAGAGTCCTTGACTCGGCCGAGCAGATTGATTGACACGGCCGTGCGAGTTACTTGACTCGGTCGTGCAGCTTGGTGCCCGGCCGAGCGAGTCCCTTGACTGGGCCGAGCAGATCCTGAACAGTCACCAATTCAAACAGAAAAGTTGTGTCCTTTCGTGGGAAAAGGCACAAACCCCTTAATTCTCTTTATATACTTCCCCTACCGAATTTCAATGGTCACACACAGTAAATTGAGCCTTTCTTACCCTCTTTGAGATAGATTAACATTGCCTAATCATCTTCATATTGTTGCATATAATTCCTCCAAGTCCAAAGTTTCAAATAGCCAATTGTTCGCTAGAGTTATTTATTTGGAGTGCTCATAACTAGAAGTCGTTTTATCTTACGAGGAGTTTGCCATTCAACCGTAAGCACCTGTGCGGGGCAAATACTTCTTACGAAAATTATTTTAAACACAAGACTCGATTATTTGTGATTTATTTTTTCAATTTCCATTATATTTCTGTTATCTTTCTCATCTCTTTTGTTATTTCCTTAAAAAAAAAAAAGCCTTAACCAAAAGTCCAACACCATTTACACATTTATATACAGGAAATCACTATCCTCTCAAAACATGTAAAAATGTTATACTCCCTCCGTCCCAGACCAAGGGTATATGGGGAGGATTTCACGCTTCTTAAGAAATTTTTTAAAAAATGAATAAAATTTAAATGTGAAATATGAAATAGTAATTAAATGTGTGGTAGGAAATATGAGAGATAATGTAAAAGTTAAATGTGTGGTAGGGAATAGGAGAGAGAATGTAAAAGTTAAAAATATTTAATAGGAGAGAGAATGAGTGGGAGGAATAGTAGTTAAATGTGTGGTAGGAAATAGGAGAGAGAATGTATAAGGATATAATGAATGGTTTTTTTGTAAATATATGAAGATGATAAGGGTATTAATATATTCAAAAACTTGCCTTTTTTGGAAATGAACTCTTGGTCTGGGACGTCCCAAAAGGGAAAGATGAATCCTTGGTCTGGGACGGAGGGAGTACTTGCCCATTCTTCAACTTAAATTTCCATATATATTTATTTCCTTGGATCTATGTTATCTGTCATTTTCATGATTGTTTTGTCATATTACCCAAAGAGAGAGGTAGATTCTGAAAGGAATTTGAATGTTCCAATTTGACATCATCTCTTAGATTTAGTCAAGCTTATTCCCTACACCCTCCTCATCCCTGCCGGCCTCTCTCCCTCCCTCTTTTCTCTGCATTATATATACACATAACCAGGATTACACCATCTCCATAATCAACATTGCACAACCGAAACTCCCAATCATAAATGGCAAAACGATTCAAACTTCGACTCTCCATCCCTTCTTTCCAACTATGCCGTTCCAAGAACCCTTTCTCTTTCCCCAAAAAACCTTCACCGGCGCCAATACCAACCTACCTCTTCTCTCCGATCAACCCCAAAGCCTTTGAAATTTCTTACCCCAATTTCCCAGACCCTCCTCCCACCACCCCTACAAACAACAACCACCACAACCCTTTCTCCAAACGCCACCACTCTTCCCAAATCAGCCCCCTCAACGATTCCTACAACTTACAACCAAATCCCTGTAATTCCCCGACTTCCTTCGATTCTTCCGACGTCGCTAATTTGCCAGTTTCCCCTCCATTGAAGGAGAAGAGAGAGAAACTCAGAGTTACTCCCGCCGACAGTGCTTGGGACATCAGCAGCGAAGAAACCGAGAGTCTGTTCACATCATCTACAAGCTTCGATGATGCTTCTTCTTTTGATTTCAGTAATTATAGCCTTAATAAAGGAGACATTAAAAAGACGACAAAAAAATTAAAGGCGCGAAAACTGAAAAGATACGCTTCGAATAAATGCAAATTAGGGATGAACAGTTGTACCGAATCGGAGGCGGAGAATAATGATAATAATAAAAGCAGAAGGAAGAAGAACTCGTCGTCGTCGGTGTTGCGGAGGTTGATGACGCCGTGTGCGGCGGAGGGAAAAGTGATGGAGAGCTATGCGGTGGTGACGAGGTCGGATGATCCGCACGAGGATTTCAAGAGGTCGATGCTGGAGATGATATTGGAGAAGCAGATGTTTGAGGCCAAGGAATTGGAGGAGCTTTTACGTTGTTTTCTAACGCTTAATTCTCCACACCACCATGCTGCCATTGTTGCCGCCTTTACTGAGATTTGGGAGGTCTTATTTCTTAGATCTCGACAAAATTAGGAATTTGGTCCGGTCTAGTAACACAAAAGTTCAAATAAAATATTAGTCATTACATTGGCTTTTACAAGTTAAAAAAAAATGTAAAAAAGATAAATGACGAAAGAGGGTGTTCGTACACAAAGTTACAGTAACATTCTCAATCTTTCACATTGTACATCTCGTAACAATACTAGGAACGCACAAATGTCTCTTCAAGCGTAGTTTGGACAATGTTAAATCCTTAATCAAAAAATATTTAGCTTTGAGTATACGATAATTTAAGACCTTTGAGTTAGCTATTAAATTAGTATATTATTTTATTCAATTGATTTGATTATATGAGTGAATGTGTATTACTGAGTCAATTTGAGCCATAATCTGAATGTTTAATTTTGTTTGACAGTCCTAGTTAATTTGAACAAGTGTTTATTACTGACTTAATTCATTGTCAACCTGATTTCAATCAGGTCAAACTCTTGTAACTGGGTATTACCAAAAAATACTATCCGTCTCAAAATGATCAATAGCAAATTTGATTATTTTTTTTTATTATTTTTTTACATTCTGGGGATGGAATTTTGGGACGGAGGAAATACTACTATTAGGTTGCCAGGCTCCAGTTTTCCAATGAGCTCATAACTTTGTCCAATATTAGTTTGATTGCCTTACGAGCCAATCTCAAACAAAGGACATTGACTTGTTTGTTTCACGGAAAATAACCTTCGAAAAATAATTTCTTAAAAAATATTTTTTGGAAATTGAAAATGCTTTCCGAAAAACATTTTCCGATGTTTGGTAAATCTTAGGAAAACATTTTCCGAAAAACATTTTCTGATGTTTAGTAGTTTCATTAAAGTAACTTTCTAAAAGTAAAATCAATACAAACAAAGGAAAATGAGGAAAATATTTTTCGGAAACAACTTCCTTAGGTGGAGTTAAGGAAGTAATTTTCCTTAGAAATCAAGCTCATTTTCCGGTGTCTACCAAACACCGGAAAATGGGGAAAACATTTTCCGGAAAATGTTTTCCCCCAAACAAACGGAGCCTTCATTTCGGAGCAAGGGAAAATGGCAGTTAAAGAATTTTCTTCAAGTATATTCAGATTCTCTTACTCAGATTTGAACAGAATAATAGAACTTCTTAACAAACCCAAACAAATCCTTCTGACAATATCACATACCTTGCTATGCCAAGGTTAACTTTCTTCACAGGCTACGACAAATGGGTACAAACACAAATGAAAGTACGAGAACTGGCAAATGGTTTTCAGATTATGACATTGCCTTTTCATGTATCCCTGCTGTTGGAATCAAGAGAAGCCTCTGAAAATGCAGAAAAAACATCTATTCTTTGATCTTAAAGAGGATCTTCTATAATTTCCCCAACATTTTGCTATTTCCTTCCAACAAACCAATTATGTAATGTACAAGCCGCAAATGCTTCAACGATTTGACTTGTGGCTACTGCTCACTTCTGGACTCTTTAGAAGCTAAGCAGTCGTCAAAAACCTTGACATCACAGAGGGTCCCACCTGCTTCATCTGCAAAACTGATTTTCTTCCTCTCTTTTGGGGGTGGTGTGTTTTCTTGGATTGTGGTTTCAGTAGAAGGAACATCATTGTCAGTCAATTTCTGCAGTTAAAAATGTATTTTTGATGAATTTAGAACTAGATTTGTTCATGAGAAACCAAACAATCTCTCTGCAAAATAAGTTACAAATTTCTCATTTTGTTTCGTTAAGTACTTGATAAAGAAAACTTACCATGATTTTGCAAAAACGAGTACAGTCCCTAGACATCATGGAAAGCCACTTTCTTGCAGTTTCTTCGGTTCTTGTTGCAGTCTTGATTGCCACTTTGACCTGTGAAAATAATACAAGTAGACATAATTTTAGTCCATCAGTACTTATTATGCATATTTATTTGTACTCCTATAAAGCATAAACCTGAGGAGAGAACATTCTCCATTTTTTTCTGCTTTTTAAGTACCTCATCTGCATCATTTTTCAAGGAAGCAGAGCGGTATGATTCATACAGCACTTTTTCTTCCACAATGTCCTTCATAGACTTCAACTCGGTTATAAGCTTCAGTGCAAGGGATTCAATGTCCTGCATCTGCCTCTGTGAGAAGGCAATTGCACTCTCGGAACAAGCTTGAACTGACGTGCACCCAGTACTAAGATTAGGAAGTGAACGACAAAGACGGGGACCCTCAAGGCAACCTTTGGGTGCAGAACTTTTTCTTGGTGGAGAAGGTCTTTTGGGTTTCTTGATAATCTGCTTGGGGCTTATAGTGAATTTGGTTCGTATAACCTTTTCAGTCTCTTTAGGATAAGATGTTTCAATACTACTCTTACTGTCTGATCCAGCTAAAGAAGCCTTTTCAACATCTTGTTTCCCGAAGAACAGTTTCTCCTTGCATTCTGAAAGAATTAAAATCCAAGATAAGCGTATAAAAGACATATTGTGTTCAGAGAAAAAAAAATGTTAACATCAGGCTTCCATAATGAATTCTGCACAATGCGTTGAAAAATCAAATAACTAGATCCTCAAAGTGAGAAAGGGCTTGTTGTTAATTTGGAAAAATCTGCCCGGTGTATAGCTGATCGGTTCAAGTCTAACCAGCCGTGAAGTTGCCTACATTCTTCATTTACCCATAGGGGTTGACAAAAACTACCCACTAAGCATCAGTAAAAAAAATTATGAGAAAGGTAGTGGTGACTTACTGTAGAGGTTTATGTCATCAAGTGACTCGCAAGTCTTCATAGCCAAACATAGCTTTTCCTGAGAAGTTGGAGAAATAACCTGAGAAGCAAAGCAAACAAGGTAAGCATCTTCCATAGGATTAAAAAGGTCATATCTATATCGAACATAGAATACCAAGTACCTTTCTTGTAGAAGGGAACCTCTCAGGTGGCTGCTGCCGCTCACTATATTGACAGTCCTTGATCTCTGAAGATGAACACTCACTGACAGTATCATGGGGATAGTTGTGATCGGAGACTTTTCTTTCAGCATCTATAGTGTCAGGAACTAATATCTGCTTGTCCTTGTGCTTAGGAGAAGCATCCTCCAAGAATGTTGAATCATTTTTAGAGTCCAAGAAATCCAATTCTGTATTAGCACTAGTTGATGTTACAAGTGGCTTCTCCACAGTACTGGGTGAATGATCCTCCACAGATATCATCTCATTTACAGGACTCAAACAAGAATGTGACATCCAAGTTGAGCAAGTGTTCTTAACCGGGGCGCTCATAGAGCTATTTTCCTGTAAAACTTCCATGCATGAACTACCTAGATGACCAATTTCCATGCAACAAAGGCCATTATCAGCTGTTGCATCAGACACTTCAATTCCAATATTGCTTTCCTCTTGTACAAAATGTTGCATATCAGAACATGTTTGAGGGCTACTACACATAATTGGAGACTGATTCTTGTCAGGAGAAAGTGGTTCCATGGAAGGTAGAGTATGTACATCTCCTTCTCTTGTCATATCTTTTACGTGCAAAACAGGAGACTGTTGCCCCACCATTTCTTGATGACCCACTTCTGTGTGCTCCCAACCATTCCCAGGAAGATTAATTATGGACTCAACATGCTCCAGATGGTCATATGAAACTTCAATAGTATCACAAATAGGTTCCCTACCTGTGACAATTTCAAGGTTTGAACCGGATTTCACTCCAGAAAAACCCACTAGCTCGTCAGAAATGGTGGACTCAGTGACATATGTCATGTTTAGGCAATCTGAGTACTCGGCATCCTGACATTCAACTCTGACGGTAATTGTCGCATAGGGATCGCCATTAGCTTGGAGGGAAGTTTCAGCATCTGTAGTCTGCTCAGTGTTACATGAAAGAGAATTTTCATTAGATACAACTATATTTTTCTTGGCACGCTTCTTTTTAGACTTTGGACTCTTCGAAAGCTTTGATTTCAAACTGCTGAGTGGCTGCTTGAGATCCAAATCATCATCATCTGGTTCCAATTCAGTGGGTTCTTCTTTGGGAGTCAAAAAAACAGGTTCTGCAGCCTTCCTTTTCTTTGGTTTGCATTTTTTCTTCAGCTGTTTTAATGTCATTTCCCCCAAAAGTTCATCTTCGGTAGCACTTTGCCTAGTACTTCTGTCTACAGAAGGACATGGAAAGTCACTGTCTGGAACACCTATTATATCTTCCAGCTTTTTGAATGTGAGTCCCGGCCTTCCACAGGAGTTCACGTTTTGAACTACTTGGACCATACCATCTTTAATCGCCCGTATAAAGTGAAAATTACTGCAAACTTTAAGACTCATTTTTCAATAGATAGCTTGTATTCTTCGGCTTCCGCTTGAACTTAACGGTCGCAAATTGATCTATATTATGAAAAAACGAATTAAGACATAATTAAAAAAAAATGGAAATGATGTATTGAAGTGGTTTAAATAAAGATAAAATAAATTGCTTGAATCTTGACAGCACAAGATGTACAACTGAAAGAAAATAAACTGAAATTGACACAAGGAAGCACTTTCATGCCCCCTTATCCTGTATTGGTGCCAAATAATCAGAACCATGATAAGAAACATAAATATAGATCCATACGGACGACAGAACATACAATTACAACGGTCATTTAAGACCCCAAAACTACATAATATAAATAACACTGCGAGACACAGAGTATCATAGGAGGTTATAAAGAAGCTAGAAGGTAATCCCAATTTTATAAAAAAAAAGAAGCTTATGACATGTGTCAAGCAATGCTAAGTTGTCAGTCAAGCAAACGAAATGTCTTTTCTGTTGAAACACTCCACCAGGATAATAAATCAAAACCTCCAAGATTAGTTGACCCAAGAGCTCTTCTCCCTTGGTGTAAAGCATAGGAAATTTTAAAAACATCTTGAAACACCTCTAAATGTTAGTAATATTTATGCTAATGCTCAATGCTGACCTCTATCTTCAAAATTACCACCAAACAGAGAAACATACAGCTTCAACTAATCATAGCCTGAAGAAAGGGTCATCAAAATGCCATTATCCTCTTTCAAAATGTTCACTGCACATGAAGCACAACTGACCATGTATGCACCTAATACTTGGACTGATAAAATGGACTAATAACTTGAATACAAAACTCAAGTATTGCATATGTGAATTATGATAAGACTTTTGAAATCTGAACAGCTAGCTACAATTACTTACTATCAACACCAATACATAATAAAAACAATGTACTATTAAGTCTTGTACAAGGTGGGAACGAAGCTTTCCACAAGCACAAATGTTCTATGGTCCCAAGAGGTTACATCCTAAAAGAAAATCATTGACATTGTTAAAACAGTTTTCTTCTGAACATTACTCAAACCTGAATAACAATTCTTGAAATAACATCATACACATCTATTTTTACATAGACACCAAAGAACAAACAATGCCTCCAAGCGAAGTACAAATGTGCGTATAGACCACTTCTACTTTAGTAGAGATTTTAGTTGTAGTAGAAAATGTATCTAGTACCGTTGAATTCACCTAATGAAAACAAATTGTCGAATTACTCAAGCAATAGTCACAACTAGTCAATAACAATTACTTAGCCAATTTCAAATAATACGAGTTCAAATTGCCTAGCACCAACTAAAAGATAATGAGTCTAAAAGCAACCCACACATTCTCCAGACAAATTTCAGATGAATGCAAAACACCAATTTCGATTTATCAAATGATAGAAAAATAGTAATAATACGAAGATGAGGAGGATAAGAACACCCATTTCGAACCCTAACCCTAACCCTAACCAATTAGATCGTATAAAATTAACAATTTTTCTTCAACAAAATCCAAATTCGTGTAATTGCGGATCTAAACTCATAAAAAAGTGACAAAATTAATATTTCTTGCAAACAAATCTCGCTTATTTTTATCAGGATATGATAATAACGGAAACAACAACAGGAAAACATCAATATTCGATATCTAACCGTTGATGGTGTTTGTAAGATAAAGATGGCTGTCGACGGCTGCCTTTGCGCGAGAGACTATGTTTCTCTGGGGATATCGACCGGAGAGCTTCAACGATATCGAGAGAGATAAAGATGAGTGAGATTTGCGGGGGCGGTAAGAATGAGGAATGGCGCCAAGGGATTGTGGTGAACTAAATGAGAGCAGATCTCGCGCCAAATGCGTTGGCGGGTATTAGGGTTTTTCAATTTCCAAATTGGCGGGTCCACTTGCTTGTGCTGTTAGTACGGTGCTAGCGTTTGTTGATTAACGAATATCCACCGTAGATTGAAAATGGAAAATTGGCGTTCCTTGATGTCTTTAGGCTTTAGAGTCAACGTCAAAAAGGTACTATAGGGCTAGTTGAATCAGAGTTTTCTTCTTGAGCCACTTTCATGAGGGCCCTTCAGCCTAAGCCTATTGCCATCAAGGGACTATATATTTCACAAAAAACCATTCAACATTTATTTTTTCACATTTTTAGAAAAATTCAACAAACATGATATTTTATTAAGGTTTACTTACATATTTTAACCATCAAAATGAATCTGATAGTTCAACTATAAGGGTCATTTTTTTTCAAAACACAAAAAAATATATGATATATTATTAAGATTGAATCTCATGTTATTTTAGTTCTGAAGGTTTAATTAGATGATTCATGTAGAGAAAAGTATCTTTTTCGTCCTTAAAGTCCTTTAAATTTTACCTTTTCGTTCCTAAACAATTTTTTTTTATCTTTTCATCCTTGACCTATCGTTTTAAGGATGATGTAGTCCTTCCAGTTAACGGGCATTTAATAATCCGTTAAATCCACTTGAGCTGGCACCAAGTTGTCACATTTTGTCCTACATGAAGCTTACTAAGCAATTAAAATAATGATGAAAATTTTTGAATACATAAGGGGAGGAAAGTGTAAATTTTGAAATAATTATTTAAATTAAATAAATAAAAAGGTGAATCTCCAACGGAAAAATGTCTAAATAATATTCTAGCTTACAAAAATTAATAAAGAAAAAGAAAAAGAAAAAATTACACCATCCCTCTCTCTTCATCTTTCCTACCCATCTCCTTCCTTCCTACCTACCCATGTCACCACTGATTACTTCGATGCCACCGATTCCCCTAACCCAGATTCGTGATCTCAAGTTGTCCTCCCACGCTTCCATATCGTCTCCATCACTCCGTCTCCCGCATTCCGTCTCCTTTCCGACACCCATTAGTCCCTTTTCGGTTGCGTCACCTATGTCTTCTCCGGCCAATCTCCGCCGAAAATCCTCAACCCACTACAAATCAGCAAAGCCCCATATGATATCTACCAGATTCAAACTGAACTCCTCCTTCTACACCCTCTTGTCTGTGCCTCCTTTTTCCTACAGATCTGGCGACCCGATTTCGTGGCCGGTGGTGGAGACTTCCATTTCCAGATCTAGTATTTTGAAGAAGACGAAGACAAATGGCAGACTTGGGATCGCAATTTGAAGAAGAACGTTGAGGCATGGGTTCGATCCAAACTCAGATCTTGGATTTTGGTGATGTTGCCTGAGAAGGAGGAGGCATGGGTTCGTTACATATAATTTTTGTGATTTTTTTTTCTCAATAATTGTTGTATTTTCTTTAATTGTTATATTTTCTTTAATTGGGTTTCATGTTTTTTTCATGAATTGACCTGATTCTTCTAAGCCAAGATCTGTGTTTTAACAATCCATATTTCATAGCTTCCATTGTTGACTATTTTGTTCTTTTTTCATGGGTTTGAATGTTTGACTTTTTCAAAATTACGAGAACGTTCTTTAAATTTGGTCAATTTTGTGCCCTATATTGGAAAATATGCTTCTTTCTTATGTTTATTGATGAGAGAATTCATTTTTTTGGATTCAGAGTTGACCTATTTTTTTGCTTGAACAGAGAAGGAGAGTATTGATTATTTGATTTGCAGCTTATTTACGGCTTTTTTTTTTTCGATTTTGCTCATTTTGGTTGGATTCTGGGATGGATAGAGAGAAATTTAATTCTTAGAAAAGGGTTTTTCTTGAATTTAGTTGATTAGTAAGTGAAATGAGTTGAATGGTGGCGTTTGTTGTTGAATATGACGGTGGTGTGTTTAATTTGGTGTTGATAGCGGTGGTCGATGATGTTTGTGTGGTAGTGGCGGCGGCTGCTGCTGTTGTATGGTGGGTGTGTTGGTAGTAATGGATGTTTAATTGTGTTCAAGAAATATAACGAAATTAAAAATAAAAAAAATTGAATGAATTATAAATTAACTATATTTTGTTTATTAACCCAATTAATGGTATGTTGTCATAAAATAATATACAAAATAAATCAGTGAAATAATATACAAAATAAATTAGTGAGAGTGCTTAAAATAAAATTAGTGGAAGATAAAATGTCATTTATTATTTAATTTAAATAATTATTTCAAAATTTATCTCCTAGGCGCTTTTGTGCGTGCATGTGTGTGTGTGTGTGAGTAGTGAAAAAAAAAAAAAAACTTTCCATCATTGTTTTAATTGCTAAGTAAGCTCCACGTAGGACAAAAGGTGACAACTTGACGCCAGCTCAAGTGGAGTTAACGGATTATTAAATGCCCGTTAACTGGAGGGACTACATAATCCTTAAAACGATAGGTCAAGGATGAAAAGGTAAAAAAAAATTGTTTACGGACGAAAAAGTAAAATTTAAAGTACTTTAGGGACGAAAAAGGTACTTTTATAGTTAAAAAAAATACATAACATAATTTTCATAAAAGATAACGATATGTGTACCAAATATACTGTACATAATAACATGGTCTAAAAAAACTCGTAAATCTAGAGTTTCTACTATAGTTGTTGCAAGGGCCACGATAGCATCAACCAAGTTTAATAAGCCAGATGTGATATAACACACTAGTCTACACACTATCTGATGTGATTGTGAAATATGGATTGGGGCATGAACAGCACGTTAGGCCCAGCGTGGCGAAATGGGTCAAGTAGGCCAAATGTATAAAGTGGGTATTATAGGTAAGCCTATAAATGTGAAGCGGCATTCGAGTGAGGCGACAAGAATAATGGCGACACGAGTATGTTGAAGCGTGAGAATGAGTAGTAAGCGAGAAGTGCCCGTTGGCAGTTGGCGACAGGTTTCGATAAGTTTAACAGGCGACAAGTATAGTGCGAGTAGAAGATGGGATTGGCGACAATATGAGTATTGCCCCCTTTTCTTAGGATTGTCGCATGGGCGACAATCATGACTGGTGACGTTAAATGACTGATGTGCTGCCACTTGGGTACCCTCTACAACCGTCAAAATAGTATGATTTGACAAGGTGAACAGTGATTTACCACTAACTTGGGGGTGGTTGGCACCCTTAGTGGATGATTAACAAGTGTCCCCCCATATGCAAGGCACATGCTGCATGGGGGTATATAAACCTTAGAGAAAATAATATTTGTAAGTCTCTCACACTCTCTCTAAGCTCTCTCTCTCTCTCTCTCTCTCTCTAAGTTCCATTGTTATCCACCTTGCTACCAGTCACTTATTCTCACGCCGGAGGGATTTTTCCGGAGCCACCCCCGACTTAGTTTACCTTCTTGCTTGTGTGTAGGTGACAGAGTGACCATTCAAAGAGGACCAGCCGGAGTATCCATTATTTGCGGTTTCGCTCGGATCTTGTGCAACACATTTAGCTGTGTAGCATCAGTTGGTTCCGTTGCTGAGACCTGACCGTCTTTATTTGTTTGGTTGGGTGGAGTTTGGTGGTAGTTGGTGGTTGTTTTGAAGGTGGTGCAATGTTCGTTTTTCTTGTTCAGAAATTTAGGAGATTCCTTTTGTTGTTCGCTGTCAGTATTGTGTTTCTGTTGGTGTAAGTTTTGTTGGTGTGTTGAAGGTTGTTGTAATTTCTCGCCATGAAGGAGATTTCTGTCAGAGGTGTTGTTTAAAGGTTGTCAGTCCTTTTTCTGTTGGTGAAAGTGTTATTTGGCTTGAATACTTGTGTATGAGTTCAAAAAATTGTTGCAATGGGTCAAGATAAAGCAACCCATTCAAAGGCTGCTCAAAATTTGACATTGGCGACCCCTAATCCTAAGGAGGTTCGTGGGGGTGGGGGGTCTAAAAGAGATGGTGAGGTGCATATGTCGGAGACAAACTCTAGCGTCAGGCGATCTAGAGAGCAGGAATCTAAGGCGAAGGCTGATAAGGCAAAGGCGGTGACTGAGGGGCAAATTCCCGCCCATCAAGGAATGATGAGGCTAGGGCGAAGGCGGATAGGTTAAAGGCGGACAATGAATTGTTGCTGCGAGTTCTCGCAAATAATCAGAAGTTAAGGGAAATGGATATGGAGCCTTCCCAGATCCCGCAGGAATTGTTGGATGGTGTGGCCGGAAAGGGCCCAGCCACTACAAGAAACAGGCTTATTTACGGCGGTTAAAATCCGCCGTAAATAATACGCGCCCCGCCGTATATAGTATTTACGGCGGACTAGCCGCCGTAAATAGATCCCCGTATAAATTATCGCCGTATATACTATACTACGGGGAACCGCCGTATATACTATATACGGCGGATATACCACCGCCGTATATAAATGGAATACATACGTATAAAATGGCGTATTTGAGTGATCTTTATACGGCGGAATGTGTAACCGCCGTAAATAAGAGACGAGTCGTCCTCTCCGTGACGAGTCGTCCTGGCTCCACCACCTGTGTTCCCTCGTCCAAACGAGTCGTCCATGGGACTTTTATACGGCGGTCACTATATCCGCCGTAAATAACTAAATAGGGACGACTGGCCCAACATGGCACGAGTCGTCCCATTTACACCCCTATCGGGTTCCCTCGTCCCCCTTTGGGCACGAGTCGTCCCCTAGGTTTATACGGCGGATTTGGTCACCGCCGTAAATAATCCTATTTTTTTTTTTTTCCCCGACTTTGTATAATTCATTTTCCCCAAAAATACGTTCACAAAAACCAAATTCAACCTGTACACACACAATATAACAAAAAATACACAAATGCAATCAATATTTACAATCTACATATTAACACAATTAATGTTGAATGTATCCATACATAATAACCATTATACAAAAAAGTTGTTAGTTGTTGAATGTATCCAAAATATACAATGTCTAAAATCCACGAACACCTATTCATTACCGTCATTTCCACGTCGTTCCATCCAACTTTCGGCTTGCAAAACTTGTCACACTTGCATTCAGCATGACTCCACTATTTTGAGTTTTCCTTCGTCTATCGACATCCTTCACTCGAAATCGAAAACCATTTATTATGTAAGACTTATACCGCCTCGCATCCATATGAGGACCCAATGCAAGACTCGTAATTCTTTCGGGCACTACATCTTTCGTCGTGCATACCTTTTATAAAAAACAAAATTTAATAAGAAAATATTTAAAACGATAAATTGAAACTATTATATGAAGGTGGTTTCATACTTACATAATCCTTAAACCAGCTAACAAACTTATCATTATGTTCTTTCTCTATAAGATGTCGTTGATTACGAGGTAATGTCTCCCTCAAATGTACACGATGCATTCTGAGCAGATCGAAAATATGAATTAAGTATTAATTTGAAATATAAAAGATATAAGGAATGTAAGCCTCATGTAAGGAATCACTTACTCTAGGTATTGTTCAACATCTTCGCATTGAAAAGCACATATCTATGCGCTTGTACTCGTGTGATGTAATCAAGGATAATTACCTCTTCTTTTCCTACAAAGCGGCCTAACTCATCACCTTCATCATCATTTCTTCTAGGACGATTGGACTTTGTCTCAATGTCATCCAAATATTGCGTACAAAAAGTCATGCATTCTTCACCACAATTGCCTTAGCTATGGAGGCCTCGGGATGGGCTCGATTTCGAACATATAATTTTAATGTAAGTAGAAACCTACAAAAACATTTACTCATGCTAAAGCGTATGTAAAAAAGAATTTAACTTTTTTCAAAGTAAATTTAATATGGATGTACCTCTCTACCTGATACATCCAACGAAATTGTATTGGGCTCCGCTAGCAAGGCCTCCTCGGCTAAATGCACCGGCAAGTGCTCCATAACATCAAAGAAAAAGTGGGAATATTTTCTCGAGAGCACATAGTGTGACGACCATCCGATCTTGTATCTTTTCGAGATCGGCAAGTGTATTCACCTTTGAGGATAATTGCCTACAGAAATTTGCCAACTCAATGATGGCTTTTACAACAGAAGTAGGCAACACTTTTCGAACCGCTAAAGGGAGTAGTTGTTGGAGCAAAATATGACTATCATGGCTCTTAAGACCCCAAATAGCTCTTTCCTCTAGATGTACACAACGAGATATGTTTGACGAGTAGCCATCGGGGACTTTGACTCCCTTTAGAACTTTCAAGAATGTGTCTTTATGCTTCTTACTCATTGTAAACCGAGCGGAGGCATAATATCTTTGCCGGATGGAAGCTTTTGTAGATGCAATGGTTTCCGAATGTTCATCACTTTTAGGTCTTTTCTTGCTTTATCATTATCTTTTGATTTCCCCGCGATACCTAACAGTATGTAGCACATTATCACACACATTTTTCAATGTGCATAACATCAAGATTATGACGAACATGATTATTTGCCCAATAAGGCAACTCAAAGAAGATACTCCTCTTTTTCCAATTGTGACACAACTTAGGAACCTTTCTTTTCTCCAACTTGGCTTGTTGCTTCTCACCCTCTTCTCTTTTCCTCTTTTTAATAACATCTTCTATTTTATACTCTGTTTCCATATTTTCAACTTGTTTAAGCAATTTTGTTCCAAACAATAACTTGGGCTTATCTCTCACTTCATGAGTACCATCAAAAGAGCCTTTATCCTTACGAAAAGCATGACTCCTAGGCAAGAAGCGTCGATGACCAATATAACAATACTTGCCACCATGATTCAACCATCGTGCTTGAGGTCTCACATTGCAACAAGGGCAAGCATATTCACCTTTAGTGCTCCATCCGGACAACATTCCATATGCGGGAAAGTCATTTATTGTCCACAATAGTGAAGCTCGTAAAGTAAACAACTCGTTCCTTGATGCATCATAAGTTGATATACCATCTTCCCACAATTCCTTCAACTCATCAATTAACGGTTGGAGATACACATCTATCTTGTTGCCCGGCCCTTTTGGGCCTTGAGTAAGCACCGACAAGAAGAAATATGGTACATTTCATGCATAACCAAGGTGGAAGATTGTATGGCATAAGCACAACCGGCCAAGTCTTGTGAGATATAGTCATTGTTACGAAAGGATTAAATCCGTCGGATGCTAATCCCAATCTAACATTTCGAATTTCACTTGAAAATAATGGATAACGTTCATCGAATTTCTTCCACGCACGAGAGTACGCGGGATGCCTCGGCACACCATCGTCTATTCTTTTCTCGGCATGCCATCTCATGAGTGTCGCGGTCTTAGATGACCAATACAACCTTTGCAACCTTGGCTTTAAGGGAAAATACCATACTTTCTTCATCGCTACCTGCTTGGGAAGTTTATTCTTGCCACTTGTTTCCGCACCTTCACCGCTACCCCCTTCTTCTTGTTGCTTATATCTAGAGGCTCCACAAATTTCACATTTAGTAAGTTTTTCGGTTTCATTTCGAAACAACATACAATGATTAATGCACGCGTCCCACGTTTTATAACTAAAACCCAAATCCGCGATCATCTTGTACGCCTCTCACGATAGGAACTTGGCACTTTCGGCGGCGAGGCAATGCCCTAATGAAAATTTTTAATAAAGAAGTAAATCCCTTATCGGTCACTCGATAATTAGCCTTCCAGTGCATAAGTTCTACAATAAATGAGAGTACTTGTAAACTTATCACACCCTTCCCACAAGGCTTGATCGGCATCTCTCAAAAGTCTAAGAAACTTTGCGGTGGATGCATCGATTGTACGATTTCTTCAATTCTGGTGGTTACTATCCGGCATACCCATCCCTTCATGTACCATTCGCCTCATACAATCTTGCACGCCCAATTCAATTTCAATGCCATCTTCGGTTGTCCTATCATTATTATCATTCTTACGCGCCGAAATGTACCCTTCCCGTGCCTAATCCAATTCTTGTAATCTTTTGAAATCCCACTGCAATACAATGTGATCTCACGGTTGCACGGTCTTCTTGGTAACGATTTGCGCATTTTTTACAAGGACAATATATTTCTTTAACACCAACAGACTTTTTGAGAATGCAAAATCGAGAAAGTTGTCAACCCAGACAAATACTCATTTGAAATTCGATTATCCAAATCAATCCAACTTTTGTCCATATATGACTTGACTTGATATTTTTAACGTTAAAATACAACCTATATATAAGACCGAGAGACACAAAGTTTAGAATAAAAATAAACTCATAAACAAACATAGTCTAAATATGTACAACTTTTGGCTCGATATAGATAATATACATTGTTGGAGCCTAGCCTATTAGTCGAACTTGGGCCCATGATATAGTATAACCCTATGACAACATTCATTCGTTCTCTCTCACAAGCCCCCCTAATTGAGAAGCTAATTTAAGGAACTAGGTTGATGTGCAAAAGAATATGCACATGCAACAAAAGATTTGAAACTATTTTTAGGAACTAGGTTGAAGTGCGCAACATTATTTTTGAAGTGCGCAACACCAACATATGGACTAATAGATTGAGATTACGGGCACACTAGAGTTAAGGGAATTTACAAGGTTTGCCTTCAAACAAGAAGTCCACGACTAGGTATTGTCTATTTGTTGGAGGCAACTTAGTATCTTAGTAAAGCAAGAAGGAATCATTGGTATCAAGATTCATGATCATGTACTAAGGCAAGAAGGAATCATTGGTATCAATATTATTTACATTTACATTACAAAATACTATAAACCAAAACAATGTAGAATCAGCATTCAACTTTTTGAGACTTTTTGACCATTAATTTTCTACTCATTAGCTTGGTCTCCTTTTTACTCTATTAATTTTCTACTCATTGTTTACTTGAATTTACTTTCATGAAATTACACTAAAAGTATAAGGGAAATGACAAATTGGGGTCCAATGTTTGGTTTTCTTTTTTTTGTTTTTTTATAGACTATATAGACAGTGTTCAACACCATTTCAAAGTTCAAGCAGTTTCGACCAAGTAAATGTGATCAACTCCAATCAAAACATGACTAATAAAGGTAGCAAGATGAATGCAGCAATACAATGGTTCATCCAATAAGAATCCAATATCTAATACTAGCCTCTAATACAAAATTGATAAATCCCTCTTAAGTATTATTAAAGCTTAATGTCCAAAGCCACCATCTATTTGACAAGCACAAATCACATGCATAATAATTTAAATTTATATTTCATAAAATAGCACACTTCCGCAACAACTGCCTATAACACATGAAGAGCATAGAAATTGAAAAAAACGCAACAAGAACAACAAAAATCAAAAATTAAAAGTAAATACGTATACCTACCTGTTGATTTGGTCGCCGGCGGTCGGAAAATCGTGCCCTAGGTAGCTATGGAGGAGAGAAAGCTTCAGCTTCTACTAGAGGAGAGCAAGAGAGAGGTGAGATACGAGATCGAAGAAATCAACGCTCAACCACACCAAGAACAACAAAAATCAAAAATTAAAAGTAAATACGTATACCTACCTGTTGATTTGGTCGCCGGCGGTCGGAAAATCGTGCCCTAGGTAGCTATGGAGGAGAGAAAGCTTCAGCTTCTACTTCAGATTACCGCGAAACTGAATAGGGAAATTTGGTTTCCCGGTATTTAACAACATTTACGGCGGACGCGTATAACCCGCCGAGAATAAGTAACTATATACGGCGGACGCGTACAAACCGCCGAGAATAAGTACCTATATACGGCGGCTATATACATACCGCCGTATAAAACTTCGACCTCGTATACGTACATGCCAAATGTACGTACATTACCTATTTACGGCGGACTTAGCCGCCGTATATATTTATTATATACGGCGGATGTTCAAACCGCCGTATACATATAATATTAACGGCGGACGCGTGTCCACCGCCGTATATGGGCGCCGTAAATAACATAGTTTCTTGTAGTGAGCCGGGGGGCGAGAAGCCAGCATGAGTGTGGCTAAGGAGCCAAGGCGGGCGAGAGACATGCCGCCGCCCAAAGAAAATATCGGGGAGCACAGGCGAGATCAAGCGAAGGCGAGATCAGAAGGGGCTGTTGTTAAGAGGAAGGCTGAGGATTTGGAAGCGGGAAGAAGGAAGAAGAAAATATACCACAAGTCTGGAAATTCGCGGGAGCAGTCTTATTAATATGAGTATGAAAGCGACGAGTCGGACAGTGGTTCGACGTTCGACAAGGATTATGTGCCCAGTCGATCCAAGCATTATGAGGAAAGGTCGCATCAGTCGCGACATTCTAAAAGACATCAGCGAGATGAGGAGTCGCCGCGGGAGAGGGATCATAGGAGACAAGAAAGGAAAGATAGAGAGTATGAAAAGAAGCGAGAAAGGAGAGATACTAAGGCAAAGAAAGCGGTAGAGGCCGAGAAAATTGCTGAAGCCTTAAAAGTCGCAGAGTTGGCTAAGGCTGCTGAGGTTTAGAAAGCGAAAAAGGAGGAGGAGGAGAAATGGAAGAATGGGATGGCGGAAATGGCCAAGAAGATAAAAGAGTTGAAGGCGGGAACTAAGAAGGTGGAAGAAAAGAGTTCTTTTTTGGCCCAATTTGCGAAAAGTATTCAGAGTGTTGCCCCAGATCTGAATTTTCGTATGCCTAATCTGTCGAGTTGTTCTGGGGATTCTAGGGCGAGAACCCACGTAGGCAGTGCCTGAGGCGACGATGTCTTTGTTGACTGAGAATGAGGCGGTGTTGTGTAGAGCTTTGGTAAGCACACTGGCAGATCATGCCTTGGAGTGGTTTTTGGCTCATTCCCCGGAGTCGATAACTGGGTACCAGGATTTTAAAAGGAAATTCTTGGCGAGATTCAGTGCTTCTGGGGCACAGCCAGTGCGGAAGCAAGAATTGTACAACCTTAAGAAGAAAGAGGGAGAGGGGATTGCGAGCTTTACAGACAGGTTCATGAAAGTTGCAAATCAGATTTCTGATATTGACCAGGGCCAGATAATTATGTTATACAATGCCAGTTTGCTGCCATGTCCTTTTAAGCAAAAATTGGGCATGAGATTGCCGGAGACCACTGGGAATTGTATGAGAGAGTTAGAGGATTTTGTGGCGGCGCGAAGGATCATGATGTGAAAGGGACTCATGCGGCAAGTTTGGCGGCGAAGAAAGTTGTGAAGGATAGAGTTGAGGTGGTTGTGAATGTGTGCCCAAATTCTAAATTTTGTTTTTAGATTGAATTCACGCGAGTTTGAAAACATCCGGTTTAATTTGAAAAACGGAGTCGCCACGCCATTTTGATTTCCTCAAAACTTTGAAAAAAAAGGATTTTAGGGTTCGGAGGTTAAGTTACCCCTTGGGAAGAACAGATCGTCGTTCACCCAAGGTGCCTTCCCGTAGCAAGTCTCCCTAGATTCCATTTTTTGTGCTTGCTTGCGTGCTTTCTTGTGTGCATGTGTTGAAAAGAGGGGGGGGGATGTCCCAAGTCATCTTCCGGATGTACAAACCATTTAGTTGGTTGTCGCTCGGGATTCCTTGGATTTTTTATGTGTTCGGGACTTTGATCCCGTCCTCATCTTGGACTTGTGATCATCACTATTTGACCTTGGGTCTTGTGTGATCGAGAGAAGGACCCTCTTTTATAGTCCAAAATGAAGTTCTTTAGGAAAGGAGTGTCCTTAGCCCATCAATCCTACGCCTTGAGACGATTGAGCTTATATAGGAGCTATCATGCTCGTCTCAAGCGATAATCGGAGATATAGGTTCAAGGTTTATCCCTTTCTAAAGAGATTTTGGCACCTTTAATGGAAGAAACGATGTAAAGATATGATCTTTACACCGATCCGTTCCGAAGGTTGCTAATGGGGACATGGGAGAATGCATGTAAAAATGACATTTTTAGTGAAAAGATGACATTTTTAGGGTGCAAAGGATGCTTTTGATTGCAAATGTTATTTTTTAATGTAAAGAAAAGATTTTTATGCAAATGATGCATTTTTATGTAAAGAAAGGATTTCTAATGCAAAGGATGCATTTTCATGTAAAGAAATGATCTTTAATGCAAAGGATGTTTTTTTATGTATAAAATTGAGTTTTAGGGTGCAAATGATGCAATTTGAATATAAAGATTACATTTTTATATGCAAAGGATGCATAAGGATACCATTTTTATGTAAAAAAAGGGATTTTTAGGTGCAAATGATGCACCTTTAATGCAAAGATTACATTTTTATGGGCAAAGGATGCTTATTTCATGCAAAGGATGCAAAGGGGGAGGGGGTATGATTTATATGAATAAAGATAGGATCTTTAACAACTAATACCAAGTCCCAAGCAAGATAATAGTAATATATGAATGCAAGGAGCAATTATATCACATTAACAAATACAATGCAAGGTGAAGGGGTGAGAGGTTACTAATGGTGATGACCTCTTCTTCTTTGGATCTTGCCTAGTGGATGGACCAACTTGGAAGGCTTCAAGGAGGAGGGAGGTGGCTTCTTGGCACTCTTCAACTTCTTGGATTTTCACAAAGCAGGCTTCGAATGCAGCTTTTGGTGCTGAATATGGTATGTTGTTGGTTTCTAAAATGGGTAGAGGAGGGCTCTATTTATAGGCAGTCTGGATAAGGCTAATGAGGCTGTGCGGCTAGGAGTCTTCTCCTAATGCAGCCGTGCGGCATTATCCTGTATGACTCAGCATGTTTCTAGAATCATGCAAGGTGGCACTTCTAGAAGGTTTTCCATATTAAGGAAAACGTGCCCTTTTAATTTAAATCAGTCCCTTCATTCCTCGGAAGGTTCGGAACAGTTTCGAAATTGCTCCCGGACTTTAGGAAAGTCCGGGAAATTGCCGAAAAACTTAACCGGAAGGCATGAGCCAGATTTGGGTACTTACAGAAGCCCTTCGGCAACGTCACTTGCAGGGCGAGTGGGGTTGTCGATAGAAAAGGATCCGATCTGTCGAATGCCGAGATGGATTAGGTGACCAAGGTGGTCGAGTGGCTGAACCTTTGGAAGGCTACCTACGTATCCCGGAGGAATCAAGCCAGGTCATAGTTCAGAAAAGATCCGCAGGGGAATGGCGGAGAGAAACTGGTCTCTTGCTGGGAAAATAGAAGAGAAAGTGACCTAGGAGGTCAGGCGATTGATCCTACTGGGGATATGCTAGAAGTGACCGATGTGGTCGGATATCTGGACCTCTATGAGGGGCTACTTCACCACTGAGGAGTGATGAATGACAAAGGGGTGACCAATGTGGTCTGATGGCTGGACCTTTATAAAAGGCTGCCTCACCACTGAGGAGCGATGATGGAATGGGGTGACCACTGCAGTCGGATGGCTGGACCTTTTATGAAAGGCTACCTACGTATCCCTGAGGAATCAAGCTCTTCGTAGTTCAAGCATCACTAGATAGTTAGGAACGATGTCTAGGATCCTTGAAATTTTGACAATTAATGGAGGTTGTCACCTGAGGTGACTAAAGCTTACGTCACTATCGAGGAGATAGAGGTAGCTGAAGTTTGAGCGTACTTCTCAATCTGCGATAGAGGTAGCTTAAGTTTATAGAACTTGAGCGTACTTCTCTATTTGCGATAGAGGTAGCTTAAGTTTAGAGAACTTGAGCGTACTTCTCAATCTGTGATAGAGGTAGCTTAAGTTTAGAAAACTTAAGCGTACTTCTCTATTCGTGATAGAGGTAGCTTAAGTTTAGAGAACTTGAGCGTACTTCTCTATTCGTGATAGAGGTAGCTTAAGTTTGGAGAACTTGAGCGTACTTCTCAATTTGTGATAGAGGTAGCTTAAGTTTAGAGAACTTGAGCGTACTTCTCTATTCGTGATAGAGGTAGCTTAAGTTTGGAGAACTTGAGCGTACTTCTCAATCTGTGATAGAGGTAGCTTAAGTTTAGAGTTCTGACAATTCGGAGGTTGTCACCTAGCGTCATTCCGTTATAACGAAAGTAACGAAGGCGACTGGGGAGGAAAATCTATTTGCTTAGAAGATAACGGATATCCTTTGGAAAACAAAGTTATCCTAGTTAAAGGATAACAGGAATTATACGTCCAAGTGGGAAGTCTAGGGGCAAAATTGTAATTTCTGCTCGGGGCGAAAGAAGCCGCCCGGCGTGAGACGGGGGCAAAAGAAGCCGTACGACTAGAAGTCTGATTTTTCCAGATTATTTAAAACAGATTTGAATGGGCATTGGGCATTGTTGCCGCCCATCTACTGCCGAGGAAGAGAGAGAGGAGGGAGAGAATTTCTTCAAAATCCTTCAATTCCCTTGCTTCTATTGATTAAGATGGATCCGGTGTGCCAAGGCAAGCAAGAAGGAACATCTCCGAGGCCGCTCGAAGGAGGAGGAAAGAGCTCGTCCGCACGAAGAGGAAGTATGACTTCCTTACGCCTCCATCGGAGCTCTATCCGGGTAGGAGGGAGCATAAATCAACGAATCCTCAATCGGTTGGGGTAAGCATTCTTAATTTTTCTCAATTCCGTCGATTTTGATTGAATTTTGATTGATTCTAGGGCTTGACTCGAGTCTTAGAAATTTCTCGAATTTTCCTAGGATTTTTGATGATGATTTTGGAATATTGATTAACCTATGAGGCTAATAAGATTAACGATCATGCATGTGCAATTTTCTTAAGAAATAATGAGAATGATCCATTTTTGAAAATAAATTGGGAAAATAATTGTCTAAGATGTGACGGAGTCCTTGCATGTGCTAGAACTAGGTCAAATTTTGATCATGGATGCTAAAACGGGATTTTGGATGATGAAAAGGATTCATGCATGCCATTTTTTGAGAAAAAAATTACTGCTTATGTGCAAATAATTTTGAAAATTGTGATTTTATGCTTAGGATAGCAATGTGCTTGACATGATGTGTTTCAAGTGATGAAAGACACTTTTTTCTACGCATAGGATGCTAGAAAATTTTTATGAATGCTCTTCTTTTGAAAACATGTGCACTTTTGAATATATGCATGCTTTTGAAATGAGGTGAAGGACTGATACGTTTCTTTTGCTGTGCTTGTCTACAGGAGAACAAGTCTAGGGGGCCTTCCGAGATTGCAGTGAGGCTGTGGCAGAGGATGCCTGATTTTGAGAAGGATGGGGTGAACCCCAAGCAGCTAGTGAGGGCTACCGGACTGGATTTATTTATTGAGGCTATCGACAGAGGTATTCACATTACCTCGAAGAGCAAGGGCTTGATCCAGGCCCTCTCGGAGTTCTGATGGGACACCACCCACAACTTTCATCTTAGCTGGGGAGCCGACAAAGGACACTCGCAGATTTCACCGCTATCACCGGCCCCGCAGCTTCACCGGGAGGCCTGTGACCTGGAGGAACCATATTACAGCGGAGGAGTTTGGAGCTTTGGTTGGGTTTGAGCTTATTCCTAAGGGTCTCGGGATGGAGACTAGGAATGTCGAGGTGGCAGCCCGTAACCGTACGCAGAATTTGCTGCTAATGAGGTGACTGCCTCCCAGCTTGCGAGGGCTTTTGTGTGGTTGATGTTGTCAGTCACCATTTTTGCTAATTCTGGGACGCTGGCTATGACTTGCCTTCTCGACTCCTTGGAGGATGTAGATGGGATTGGGACGGTCTCTTGGGGCGAGGCCGGGTTGGCGGAGCTTTACTTTTCCCTGGATCCGTACAATGCAGTAGGAATAAGGGCTGCTTCGATGGATTGCTTCTCTTTTGCTCTCGAGGTAGTCTCACTTTCTTTTCTCTCTTTTACTTTCTGTCTTTGAGACTTTTATGAGAGAAAATGACCCTTTTGATGTTTTGAACATGCAGGTCTGGTTTTGCGAGGTGATCAGGTTCTTTCCGTGGAACCAACAGAGTGATGCTACCATCTTTCCCGCTATGATCCGCTGGAGGGGAGATGCGAGAGACAAGTTCACCGGGAAGACCCGGATCACCTTTGACTACAAGATGGTTAGGCCAGTTATCAACAGGGATGGGAACGATGGAGTGGACTTCTACCCTTGGGGGAGGTATCCAGAGATTTTGCTAGGAGAGGCCGTGGAGGCGACTAGACAGAGGCGATGGTTGACCGGTTTGACATGTGATGTCATCTATCTGGGGGACCGTTTCTCTAGGCAGTATGGCCATATCCCTCAATTGGATGCCATTACCCCCCATGATCCTCCAGCACGGATGCTGCAGCCCCGGGATTGGTCGGCGGATGACATAGAGAGATATCAGGCAGGTGTAGCAGCTGAGGAGTATTTTGACATGGCTACCCCTTATGCTATCTTTGTGGAGCTGACCGAGGACGCCACAGAAGCTAGTGAAGCTGGCTGTCACTCAGGGATATGGGGAGGCCGAGCCTACTGACCCGCCGATGCCTCCTGCCCATCTCTCTTATGTAGTCAATGGGGTACCGAGGAGGTTCAGGATACCTGTCCCCGACACTAGGGTGTTGGGTTTTATGGGTCCATGCGCAGCGGAATTAAGCATAAAATTAACACAAAACCCAAGCCCTAAGATCCGTTCTATACGATTAAATTGAATTACTATGAGATAGAATTTACCAACCTAAATTGCTTTCCGGTCTTGAGCTATCGAACGGATAATTATGTGATTCGTAATCACAAACTTTTGATCTTCAAATCTTCGAATCTTCAACTCCTTTGGATCTTCAGATTTGAACTCTAGGTCTTTGATTTGTTTGAACAAAAATAAGACCCTCTTTTGGTAATCCACACAAATATGAATGTCGAGAACAATTCTCGGGTTGGGAATTGCTAGATTCCTAAAACTTATGGAAGAATATTGAAAGTATTTTGTTATGATTTTCCCTTGAAAATTTCGGCCAGACCTTAGGGTTGACAGACCTCACATATTTATACTACTTTAGTGTAAATATGTTTCCTAATCGAATTAGGAGAACAGGCTGTCAAAAAAGCGTCTGTGGCTAGTTATGTCGCACGACATAAGTAGCCAGTGGCTAGTTATGTCGCGTGACATAACTAGCCAGTGGCTAGTTATGTCGCGTGACATAAGTTGCCAAATACAGAAACTCTCAATCATTCTTCCCTTGGTTCAACCAACTCATTCTATTTGTGTGTGACCCAATAGGATTGTATTATGTTGGCAATGAGTTCGATCATATCGACCCTCATAAGACATAAGCGGACTCTAGCAAGCCATTATGTCCACCCAAATAACACAACGTAAGAGTTCACGTTTCCAATGGTACACTTCCATTTCTCCCTTTGTCTCACGATGTTATATTGAACACAAGTCATGGTCCACGTCAACTTGTATTTGTTCAATGCTTTCTCGATCTTGAGTATAATGATAGTCCAATCATATTGGGGTGTGGCCACACGCTTTCATCATTATCACTCATCGAGGGGCCCAAGCAAAACATCTCTTTTGAGGGACAAATTCCATCTTGACTTATCATCCTTCCCATCATGAATCCGATCATGCCAAAGATAGCCTTTATAGATATCGTGTTAAGATACCGTTTGACTAAAAATCAAACATAACTTTTCATCATATGTAAGGTCATGATAATCTCAGGTCTAGGGACTAAATGAAGTAATCTTATGAGATTTATGACATTTGACCATGACATAAATCTCATACGGGTCAAGTCCAAAGTCACTTGTTCTCTAACAAGTACCCATAATTTCAATGTGCATCTCTATGCATATAATCATCATATGATTATCCATTGACAATTATACTAATTATTCTCTTAATAATCGTGGGACGGAGATTATTACAATAAATATGCAAACTATATAATAATCAAATAATAAACATAAACGATAAAGATGATACATAACGGTTTTCGCTTAAACATAACTAAAGCCTAGGCATTACACCAACAGTCTCCCACTTGCACTAGGCTCCATTTATGTATCGAATACTCATGGATCTAACATGCCCATCATGCTTCTGCCTATGCGAGGATCTTTGTAAGTGAATCCCATATGTCATCATCGGTTGATACTTTGTATATTTTAACGTCTTCTCATTCTTTATGAATTCCTTGAAGAACGTCTAAGTGAGTGTTTGGATCACTGTTGTGACCTTGGTTCCATTGTTTGCACAAGTGGCACCACTATTTGTCATAACAAAAGTTTCACCGATTAGTGATACTTGGAACATTTCCAAAACACTAATGAACTTTTGATCCAAACTGCCTCTTTTAGCCACATCATATGTTGCCAAAATTCGGCCTTAGTAGTAGAATCGACTACAATTTCTGCTTGGAACTTCTTCCAATCAAAACTGCACCTCTAATAAGTATAAACACAAATCCTAATTGCGATTTTAAAATAACTTTGTTAGTTTGGAAGCTAGCACATATGTAACCCTTACAACAAGATTAACTTCCAATCTTTCAAATCCCAAGAGCGTATCCTTAGTTCTTCTTAAGTACTTAAGGAACATCTTGACTGCCATCCAATGGTTCTCATCACAGATCGATTGGTATCGACTCATCATGCTTAGAGCATATGAAATGCCGGGTCTAGTACAAATCATGGCATACATGACAGATCCAAGTGCCGCAAAGATATGGAACTTCATTCATTCCCTTTTTGCTCATCGCTGTCATAAGACAATGAATATTGCTAAGAGAAATACCATGACCCATTGACAAGCTACTCTTCTTAGACTCTTCTAAGAATCTTGTCAATGTGAACACTTTGACTCAAACCAATTTATCCTTCTAGATCCATCTTTATAGATCTTGATGCCAAGGATGTAATCGGCTTCACCCATGTCTTTCATTGAGAAACCTTTCCTTGACCAAGACTTAACAGTCTTAAGTGTCGGAACTTGTTTTCCAATGAGTAAGATATCATTGTAATAAAACAATAGAAATAATATTACGCTCCCACTGAATTTCATGCATACACAAGATTCATCTTTGTTCTTTGATGAAGTCAAACTCTTTGACCAATTCATCAAAACGAAGATTCCAATTCCTTGAAGCTTGCTTCAATCCATCTCATGGATCTTTGCAACATGCATACTCTTATTAGAGTTTCTTGGATCGTCAAACTATTCGGGTTGTGTACTATACACATCCTTAATAATCTTTCCATTTAAAGAAAGTCGTTTGACATCCATTTGTCATATCACATAGTCACAATATGTAATAATGGCAACTGAAATTCTAACAGACTTCGACATTGTAACTGGCGAAAAAGGTTTCAACATAGTCAATACTATGAATTAACCTAAATCCCTTTGCTATAATCCTTAGTCATGAAAGTATACACCTTCACATCCATGTCGGTCTTTGAAGACCTACTTGCACCCTTTAGTTTTTACACTTTTAGGTAGTCCAATCAAGTTCCAAACTTGATTGTTTAACATGGATTGTAATTTGGATTCCATGGTTCCTAACCATTTATCCAAATTAGGAGAGGACATCGCTTCTTGATAGCAAGTAGGATCGTCATTCTTAATGACTTCCACTTCATCACTTTCCGCAACGAGAAATCACTATTTCTTGAGTTCGGATCGTAACCTATCCAATCTACGATGGACTTGTGCATCTTGAACCGATTTCACAACTCCTTTGTGAACTTGGTTCTGTCTCTACTCTTGGTTCCATATTATTTTCGGGTTCTTGAACTTCTTTCAAGATTAATTTTACTCCCACTAGATTCTTTATTGAGAAACTATTTCTCAAGAAACAAATCGTGTAGAGCAACAAACATTTTGTTCTCTTTGTGATTGTAAAATCAATAACCGAAAATAACCTTGTCAGATTTGGTGCTAACTTTTAAGAGACAAGTCTCTTTACATAAGATTCGCAACCCCAAATCTTCATGAAAGGCAAACTAAGTTTTCTTCCATGCCACATCTCATGTGGGGCCTTAGGAACCGATTTAGTAGGGACTCGATTCAGTGTAACCGCATTATTTCTAATGCATATCCTCAAAAGGAAATAGGAAATAGGAAAGTCTGATTGACACATCATCGAACGAACCATGTCCTACAAGGTTCAATTCTTCCTTTCAGACACATCATACAATGTGGTGTTCCGGTTGGAGTCAACTTTGAAACGATTTCATAGTTTTGAGATGATTGTCAAACTCTTGGCTCAAATATTCATTACCTCGATCCAATCGAAGTACTTAATAGTTTTGCCAAGTTGTTTTGCACTTCATCTTGAAATGTTCGAAACATCTCAAACGATTCACCTTTGGACTTCATCAGATAGACATAATCATATCTAGATAAGTCTTTAGTGAAATATGATGAAATACCAAAATCCTCCCCTGGCAATGCTGCTTAATAGTTCACATACATCTTATGTATAATGACCAATAAGTCACTAGCCCTCCCACTACTTTAGTGTAGGGTGGTTTGGTCGATAATCCCAATAAATAAGATCCAAAATCCTCAAATGATTCATGGTCATATGAGTCTAAAAGTCCATGTTAATGGAGTTTAGATATATGTTTCTTATTTATTTGACCAAGCCGGCAATGCCATATGAACGCGTTGTTCATATTGTTCGGTTTAGATTTCTCATTTATATTATAGATATCTTCAATGTTATTTTGTTTCTCATCTTCAAGGATATGAAGACCATTTAATGACATATGCATTACAATAAGGCATATTATTAAATAAATATAAAACTTCTTATTAAAAATAAGAAAATTATATCCTTCATCATCCATTTAAGAAACATAAATAATAGTCCTACTCAAATTCGGAACGTAGTCATACTTGTTCAAAACAAGTACTACTTCACAAGGCAAAGTGACTTCATAAGTCCCTTATGGCTAATGTTGCAACTCTTGCTCCATTCCCATGCTTAGGTTTAATTTACCTTATTTGAGTAGCTTTCTATTCTTTGTTCCTTGCACATTTAAACAAATGTGGGATTCAATCCTGTATCATATACCCAAGAACAAGAAGTCGAAAGAAAAATATCTATCATATAGATACTTGAAGTAGTAGCAATCATATTGCCCTTCTTCACCTTTTAGGCCTTCCTAATAAGCCTTGCAACTTTGCTTCCAATGACAATCTTATTGCAATGATAGCAAAAAGCATCCTTTGAGACACTTTGGGTTTGACCTCTTCGGCTTTGACAACATTTGTCCTAGGTTTAGCAACTTTTGCTTTACCTTTTTTTTTTTTTTTTTTTTTTTTTTTTCTTCCTTTATGAACCCTTTTATTGTGTCAACCATTAACACAATTTGCGGATTGCTCCTTCTTTCATCATATGAATTAAGAGCCTTCACCACAACATATATCTTTTGCCTAGTTCGCATTTGGAACATTTCCTTTATGCGGTGTGCTAGAACAAAAGAATAGTTATCATGTGCTCAAGGTTCTTCATAAGAGCCTTTAAACACGGTGGCAAATACAAGGCAAGCAATATTGTCAGAATCATCAATATGTTTCTAATGTTGCTTCCTTATTTGCCCTTTGCAACATTTGCAATGGGTTCAGTAGGAACGGATTCGTCAAGAACGTACACATTTACCCAAGAACCATTCTTTAGGCTTCGATCCAATCAAAATTATATGTATCATTCCTTTCAAACTTTGTCCTTCATAAGGACGAATCGCAATTATCATTATGTAATGCTACTTCTACAACAAAATATACAAATTATATGAACACATATCAATATCAACACATTTATCATTTAAGAGCAAATAATGTATTTTACAAATACTCCCACTAAATCATACACCTTCCAATGCAAATAAGCATAATATGCATTTAATGGGCTAAGATCCAACTTTAATTTAATCTCAAGTACGCTATGGCGCACCGCTCAAGATTAAACTAAATTAGGTAGAAAACATCAATCATATCGTATATGACTCTTAGGACTAAGATCCATCTTTAATTTAATCTCAAGTACGCTATGGCGCACCGCTCAAGATTAAACTAATTAGGTAGAAAACATCAATCATATCGTATATGACTCTTAGGATCTTTTATGAGATTTATTTAAGACATCATATGTCTAAGCATATTTTAATCTCATCTTATGCCTTGGGTCCAAAACCATTTTGATAACCCAATTAAGTTCATTCATATTAAACGTATAGGAACCACCATTTCCTCATCTTGCTCGCAAACGGAATAGAATCAAAGTACCTTGCTATGGCAAGCCCACCCAAAACTATCCGAGTGGTCTCAAGTGTTTAAATCATGGATTGGCATAAAGAACTTAAAAGTTAAATGAAGGTTCTTTAAGGTAGATTATAAGCATATCAACAAAGATAGTCATAATCATGCACTGTAAGTTCCCGTGAAGATAGGTGAGCCACAAGGACTACTTAAGTACCAACTCTTCCTTAGACAGAACTCTCCTAGTCATGCACAATTAGAAATCAACTCTGATTTGGCAACATAATCACTACCTTTTATAAACAATTAGTTTCCTTTTAAAATTTCGCGTAATTATGACTTGTTTCCATAAACAATCATAAAATCCAAAATTTACAATGTCTAAATCTAAACATATTAGGAAACTATAATGCAATGTTTCAACTAAACATTTTAGGAAATCACAATTCAATGTTTCAACTAAACATCTAATAAAATTCTTAACACTTAAGAACAAATAATTCATGCATCGCAACAATTAATAAAAACACATTTGAATTAATTAAGCATGCATCATAAACAATGAATTAATCTAGCATAGCCCTATAAATTTTATTTCCAGAAATTTATAGCATCCAGATTAAGACATAAAACATCTCAGATTGCAAACACAATCATAGATTAGCAGAAAAATTAAACAAACTGATTCTGCCCAGAATTGGCTTATTATGTCGCGTGACATAACTAGCCAGTGGCTAGTTATGTCGCGTGACATAACTGGCCAGATTACCAGATTTCCTCCTTTGGCCTACTATGTCGCACGACATAGGTAGCCAGTTCGCAGGATTTCCAGATTCAATCAATTCAGATTACATGCAATTAAATCATATAAAACAACCCTTTTACAGATTTAATTCAACATAATTCAAACACGATTTTCACATTGTTTCACATAAACAATCAAAATTCTATCGCATACAAAAACATGCAACGAACATATAAACAATTTATATAATCATTCTAGCATGTTAATTCAAACTTAACCATACGAACGGGGCTCTGATACCACTGTTGGGTTTTATGGGTCCATGCGCAGCGGAATTAAGCATAAAATTAACACAAAACCCAAGCCCTAAGATCCGTTCTATACGATTAAATTGAATTGCTATGAGATAGAATTTACCAACCTAAATTGCTTTCCGGTCTTGAGCTATCGAACGGATAATTATGTGATTCGTAATCACAAACTTTTGATCTTCAAATCTTCGAATCTTCAACTCCTTTGGATCTTCGGATTTGAACTCTAGGTCTTTGATTTGTTTGAACAAAACTAAGACCCTCTTTTGGTAATCCACACAAATATGAATGTCGAGAACAATTCTCGGGTTGGGAATTGCTAGATTCCTAAAACTTATGGAAGAATATTGAGAGTATTTTGTTATGATTTTCCCTTGAAAATTTCGGCCGTACCTCTAGGGTTGACAGACCTCACATATTTATACTACTTTAGTGTAAATATGTTTCCTAATCGAATTAGGAGAACAGTCAAAAAGCGTTCGTGGCTAGTTATGTCGCGCGACATAAGTAGCCGGTGGCTAGTTATGTCGCGTGACATAACTAGCCATGGCTAGTTATGTCGCGTGACATAAGTTGCCAAATACGTAAACTCTCAATCATTCTTCCCTTGGTTCAACCAACTCATTCTATTTGTGTGTGACCCAATAGGATTGTATTATGTTGGCAATGAGTCCGATCATATCGACCCTCATAAGACATAAGCGGACTCTAGCAAGCCATTATGTCTACCCAAATAACACAACGTAAGAGTTCACGTTTCCAATGGTACACTTCCATTTTTCCCTTTGTCTCACGATGTTATATTGAACACAAGTCATGGTCCACGTCAACTTGTATTTGTTCAATGCTTTCTCGATCTTGAGTATAATGATAGTCCAATCATATTGGGGTGTGGCCACACGCTTTCATCATTATCACTCATCGAGGGGCCCAAGCAAAACATCTCTCTTTCGAGGGACAAATTCCATCTTGACTTATCATCCTTCCCATCATGAATCCGATCATGCCAAAGATAGCCTTTATAGATATCGTGTTAAGATACCGTTTGACTAAAATCAAACATAACTTTTCATCATATGTAAGGTCATGATAATCTCGTGTCTAGGGACTAAATGAAGTGACCATATGAGATTTAATTATGACATTTGACCATGACATAAATCTCATACGGTCAAGTCCAAATACTTGTTCTCTAACAAGTACCCATAATTTCAATGTGCATCTCTATGCATATAATCATCATATGATTATCCATTGACAATTATACTAATTATTCTCTTAATAATCGGGGACGGAGATTATTACAATAAATATGCAAACTATATAATAATCAAATAATAAACATAAACGATAAAGATGATACATAACGGTTTTCGCTAAACATAACTAAAGCCTAGTGGCATTACACCAACAGCCTCCCACTTGCACTAGGCTCCATTTATGTATCGAATACTCATGGATCTAACATGCCCATCATGCTTCGCCTATGCGAGGGTCTTTGTAAGTGAATCCCTTATGTCATCATCGGTTGATACTTTGTATATCTTAACGTCTTCTCATTCTTTTTAAATTCCTCGAAGAACGTCTAAGTGAGTGTATGGATCACTGTTGTGACCTTGGTTCCATTGTTTGCACAAGTGGCACCACTATTGTCATAACAAAAGTTTCACCGATTAGTGATACTTGGGAAAACCTTGGAGTGTTTCCAAAATACTAAATGAACTTTTGATCCAAATCGCTTTTAGCCACATCATATGTTGCTAAAATTCGGCCTTAGTAGTAGAATCGCTACAATTTCTCGCTTGGAACTCTTCCAATCAAAATTACACCTCTAATAAGCACAAACACAAATCCTAATTGCGATTTTAAAATAACTTTGTTAGTTTGGAAGCTAGCACCTATGTAACCCTTACAACAAGATTAACTTCCAATCTTTCAAATCCCAAGAACGTATCCTTAGTTCTTCTTAAGTACTTAGGATCATCTTGACTGCCATCCAATGGTTCTCATCACAGATCGATTGGTATCGACTCATCATGCTTATAGCATACGAGACGTCGAGTCTAGTACAAATCATGGCATACATGATGCATCCAAGTGCCGCAGCATATGGAACTTCATTCATTCCCTTTTGCTCATCAGTTGTCATAAGACAATGAATATTGCTAAGAGAAATACCATGACCCATTGACAAGCTACTCTTCTTAGACTCTTCTAAGAATCTTGTCAATGTGAACACTTTGACTCAAACCAATTTATCCTTCTAGATCCATCTCTATAGATCTTGATGCCAAGGATGTAAGCGGCTTCACCCATATCTTTCATTGAGAAACCTTTCCTTGACCAAGACTTAACAGTCTTAAGTGTCGGAACTTGTTTTTCCAATGAGTAAGATATCATTGTAATAAACAATAGAAATAATACCATGCTCCCACCGAATTTCATGCATACACAAGATTCATCTTCGTTCTTGATAAAGTCAAACTCTTTGACCAATTCATCAAAACGAAGATTCCAATTCCTTGAAGCTTGCTTCAATCCATCTCATGGATCTTTGCAACATGCATACTCTATTAGAGTTTCTTGGATCGTCAAACTATTCGGGTTGTGTACTATACACATCCTTAATAATCTTTCCATTTAAAGAAAGTCGTTTGACATCCATTTGTCATATCACATAGTCACAATATGTGATAATGGCAATTGAAATTCTAACAGACTTCGACATTGTAACTGGCGAAAAAGTTTCAACATAGTCAATACTATGAATTAACCTAAATCCCTTTGCTACAATCCTTAGTCATGAAAGTATACACCTTCACATCCATGTCGGTCTTTGAAGACCTACTTGCACCCTTTAGTTTTTACACTTTTAGGTAGCCCAATCAAGTTCCAAACTTGATTGTTAAACATGGATTGTAATTTGGATTCCATGGTTCCTAACCATTTATCCAAATTAGGAGAGGACATCGCTTCTTGATAGCAAGTAGGATCGTCATTCTTAATGACTTCCACTTCATCACTTTCCGCAACGAGAAATCACTATTTCTTGAGTTCGGATCGTAACCTATCCAATCTACGATGAACTTGTGCATCTTGAACCGGTTTTACAACTCCTTTGTGAACTTGGTTCTATCTCTACTCTTGGTTCCATTCTTCTTTCAAGATTAATTTTACTCCCACTAGATTCTTTATTGAGAAACTATTTCTCAAGAAACAAATCGTGTAGAGCAACAAACATTTTGTTCTCTTTGTGATTGTAAAATCAATATCCGAAAATAACCTTGTCAGATTTGGTGCTAACTTATAAGTCTCTTTACATAAGATTCGCAACCCCAAATCTTCATGAAAGACAAACTAAGTTTTCTTCCATGCCACATCTCATGTGGGGCCTTAGGAACCGATTTAGTAGGGACTCGATTCAGTGTAACCGCATTATTTCTAATGCATATCCTCAAAAGGAAATAGGAAATAGGAAAGTCTGATTGACACATCATCGAATGAACCATGTCCACCAAGGTTCAATTCCTCCTTTCAGACACACCATACAATGTGGTGTTCCGTGTGGAGTCAACTTTGAAACGATTTCATAGTTTTGAGATGATTGTCAAATTCTTGGCTCAAATATTCATTACCTCGATCCAATCGAAGTACTTAATAGTTTTGCCAAGTTGTTTTGTACTTCATCTTTGAAATGTTCGAAACATCTCAAACGATTCACCTTTGGACTTCATCAGATAGACATAGTCATATCTAGATAAGTCTTTAGCGAAATGTGATGAAATACCAAAATCTTCCCCTAGCAATGCTGCTTAATAGTTCACATTCATCTTATGTATAATGACCAATAAGTCACTAGCCCTCCCACTACTTTAGTGTAGGGTGGTTTGGTCGATAATCCCAATAAATAAGATCCACATTCCTCAAATGATTCATGGTCATATGAGTCTAAAAGTCCATGTTAATGGAGTTTAGATATATGTTTCTTATTTATTTGACCAAGCCGGCAATGCCATATAAACGCTTTGTTCATATTGTTCGGTTTAGATTTCCCATTTATATCATAGATATCTTCAATATTATTTTGTTTCTCATCATCAAGGATATGAAGACCATTCAATGACATATGCATTACAATAAGGCATATCATTAAATAAATATAAAACTTCTTATTGAAAATAAGAAAATTATATCCTTCATCATCCATTTAAGAAACATAAATAATACTCCTACTCAAATTCGGAACGTAGTCATACTTGTTCAAAACAAGTACTACTTCACAAGGCAAAGTGACTTCATAAGTCCCTTATGGCTAATGTTGCAACTCTTGCTCCATTCCCATGCTTAGGTTTAATTTACCTTATTTGAGTGGCTTTCTATTCTTTGTTCCTTGCACATTTAAACAAATGTGGGATCCAATCCGTATCATATACCCAAGAACAAGAAATCGAATGGAAAATATCTATCATATAGATACTTGAAGTAGTAGCAATCATATTGCCCTTCTTCACCTTTTAGGCCTTCCTAATAAGCCTTGCAACTTTGCTTTCAATGACAATCTTATTGCAATGATAGCAAAAAGCATCCTTTTGAGACACTTTGGGTTTATCCTCTTCGGCTATGACAACATTTGTCCTAGGTTTAGCAACTTTTGCTTTACCTTCTTTTCCTTCCTTTATGAACCCTTTTATTGTGTCAACCATTAACACAATTTGCGGATTGCTCCTTCTTTCATCTCATGAATTAAGAGCCTTCACCACAACATATATCTTTTGCCTAGCATGCACTTAGAACATTTCCCCTTTTGCGTTATGCTAGAACAGAAGAATAGTTATCATGTAATCAAGGTTCTTCACAAGAGCCTTTAAACATGATGGCAAATACAAGGCAAGCAATATTGTCAGAATCATCAATATGTTTCTAATGTTGCTTCCTTATTTGCCCTTTGCAACATTTGCAGTGGGTTCAATAGGAACGGATTCGTCAAGAACGTACACATTTACCCAAGAACCATTCTTTAGGCTTCTGATCCAATCAAAATTAAATGTATCATTCATTTCGAACTTTGTCCTTCATAAGGACGAATCGCAATTATCATTATGTAATGCTACTTCTACAACAAAATATACAAATTATATGAACACATATCAATATCAACACATTTATCATTTAAGAGCAAATAATGTATTTTACAAATACTCCCATTAAATCATACACCTTCCAATGCAAATAAGCATAATATGCATTTAATGGGCTAAGATCCAACTTTAATTTAATCTCAAGTACGCTATGGCGCACCGCTCAAGATTAAACTAAATTAGGTAGAAAAACATCAATCATATCGTATATGACTCTTAGGACTAAGATCCATCTTTAATTTAATCTCAAGTACGCTATGGCGCACCGCTCAAGATTAAACTAATTAGGTAGAAAACATCAATCATATCGTATATGACTCTTAGGATCTTTTATGAGATTTATTTAAGACATCATATGTCTAAGCATATTTTAATCTCATCTTATGCCTTGGGTCCAAAACCATTTTGATAACCCAATTAAGTTCATTCATATTAAACGTATAGGAACCACCATTTCCTCATCTTGCTCGCAAACGGAATAGAATCAAAGTACCTTGCTATGGCAAGCCCACCCAAAACTATCCGAGTGGTCTCAAGTGTTTAATCATGAATTGGCATAAAAGAACTTAAAAGTTAAATGAAGGTTCTTTAAGGTAGATTATAAGCATATCAAGAAAGATAGTCATAATCATGCACTGTAAGTTCCCGTGAAGATAGGTGAGCCACAAGGACTACTTAAGTACCAACTCTTCCTTAGACAGAACTCTCCTAGTCATGCACAATTAGAAATCAACTCTGATTTGGCAACATAATCACTACCTTTTATAAACAATTAGTTTCCTTTTAAAATTTCGCGTAATTATGACTTGTTTCCATAAACAATCATAAAATCCAAAATTTACAATGTCTAAATCTAAACATATTAGGAAACTATAATGCAATGTTTCAACTAAACATTTTAGGAAATCACAATTCAATGTTTCAACTAAACATCTAATAAAATTCTTAACACTTAAGAACAAATAATTCATGCATCGCAACAATTAATAAAAACACATTTGAATTAATTAAGCATGCATCATAAACAATGAATTAATCTAGCATAGCCCTATAAATTTTATTTTCAAATTTATAGCATCCAGATTAAGACATAAAACATCTCGTATTGCAAACACAATCATAGATTAGCGTAAAAATTAAACAAACCGATTCTCGCCTGCATTTGGCTTATTATGTCGCGTGACATAACTAGCCAGGCTAGTTATGTCGCGTGACATAACCGGCCAGATTACTGCATTTCCTCCTTTGGCCTACTATGTCGCACGACATAGGTAGCCAGCGCAGGATTTCCGCATTTCAATCAATTCAGATTACATGCAATTAAATCATATAAAACAACCCTTTTACAGTATTTAATTCAACATAATTCGAAAACGATTTTCACATTGTTTCACATAAACAATCAAAATTTATCGCATACAAAACATGCAACGAACATATAAACAATTTATATAATCATTCTAGCATGTTAATTCAAACTTAACCATACGAACGGGGCTCGATACCACCGTTGGGTTTTATGGGTCCATGCGCAGCCGGAATTAAGCATAAAATTAACACAAAACCCAAGCCCTAAGATCCGTTCTATACGATTAAATTGAATTGCTATGAGATAGAATTTACCAACCTAAATTGCTTTCCGGTCTTGAGCTATCGAACGGATAATTATGTGATTCGTAATCACAAACTTTTGATCTTCAAATCTTCGAATCTTCAACTCCTTTGGATCTTCGTATTTGAACTCTAGGTCTTTGATTTGTTTGAACAAAACTAAGACCCTCTTTTGGTAATCCACACAAATATGAATGTCGAGAACAATTCTCGGGTTGGGAATTGCTAGATTCCTAAAACTTATGGAAGAATATTGAGAGTATTTTGTTATGATTTTCCCTTGAAAATTTCGGCCGTACCTGTGGTTGACAGACCTCACATATTTATACTACTTTAGTGTAAATATGTTTCCTAATCGAATTAGGAGAACAGTGTCAAAAACGCGTTCGTGGCTAGTTATGTCGCGCGACATAAGTAGCCGTGGCTAGTTATGTCGCGTGACATAACTAGCCGCTGGCTAGTTATGTCGCGTGACATAAGTTGCCAAATACGTAAACTCTCAATCATTCTTCCCTTGGTTCAACCAACTCATTCTATTTGTGTGTGACCCAATAGGATTGTATTATGTTGGCAATGAGTCCGATCATATCGACCCTCATAAGACATAAGCGGACTCTAGCAAGCCATTATGTCTACCCAAATAACACAACGTAAGAGTTCACGTTTCCAATGGTACACTTCCATTTTTCCCTTTGTCTCACGATGTTATATTGAACACAAGTCATGGTCCACGTCAACTTGTATTTGTTCAATGCTTTCTCGATCTTGAGTATAATGATAGTCCAATCATATTGGGGTGTGGCCACACGCTTTCATCATTATCACTCATCGAGGGGCCCAAGCAAAACATCTCTCTTTCGAGGGACAAATTCCATCTTGACTTATCATCCTTCCCATCATGAATCCGATCATGCCAAAGATAGCCTTTATAGATATCGTGTTAAGATACCGTTTGACTAAAATCAAACATAACTTTCATCATATGTAAGGTCATGATAATCTCAGATCTAGGGACTAAATGAAGTGACCATATGAGATTTAATTATGACATTTGATCATGACATAAACCTCATACGGGTCAAGTCCTGCCACTTGTTCTCTAACAAGTACCCATAATTTCAATGTGCATCTCTATGCATATAATCATCATATGATTATCCATTGACAATTATACTAATTATTCTCTTAATAATTAGGGACGGAGATTATTACAATAAATATGCAAACTATATAATAATCAAATAATAAACATAAACGATAAAGATGATACATAACGGTTTTCGCTAAACATAACTAAAGCCTAGTGGCATTACACCAACAGCCTCCCACTTGCACTAGGCTCCATTTATGTATCGAATACTCATGGATCTAACATGCCCACCATGCTTCTGCCTATGCGAGGGTCTTTGTAAGTGAATCCCTTATGTCATCATCGGTTGATACTTTGTATATCTTAACGTCTTCTCATTCTTTATGAATTCCTCGAAGAACGTCTAAGTGAGTGTTTGGATCGCTGTTGTGACCTTGGTTCCATTGTTTGCACAAGTGGCACCACTATTTGTCATAACAAAAGTTTCACCGATTAGTGATACTTGGGAAAACCTTGAGTGTTTCCAAAACACTAAATGAACTTTTGATCCAAACCGCCTCTTTTAGCCACATCATATGTTGCTAAAATTCGGCCTTAGTAGTAGAATCGACTACAATTTCGCTTGGAACTCTTCCAATCAAAATTGCACCTCTAATAAGCATAAACACAAATCCTAATTGCGATTTTAAAATAACTTTGTTAGTTTGGAAGCTAGCACCTATGTAACCCTTACAACAAGATTAACTTCCAATCTTTCAAATCCCAAGAACGTATCCTTAGTTCTTCTTAAGTACTTAAGGATCATCTTGATCGCCATCCAATGGTTCTCAACAGATCGTATTGGTATCGACTCATCATGCTTATAGCATATGAGACGCCGAGTCTAGTACAAATCATGGCATACATGACAGATCCAAGTGCCGCAAAGCATATGGAACTTCATTCATTCCCTTTTTGCTCATCGCTGTCATAAGACAATGAATATTGCTAAGAGAAATACCATGACCCATTGACAAGCTACTCTTCTTAGACTCTTCTAAGAATCTTGTCAATGTGAACACTTTGACTCAAACCAATTTATCCTTCTAGATCCATCTCTATAGATCTTGATGCCAAGGATGTAAGCGGCTTCACCCATATCTTTCATTGAGAAACCTTTCCTTGACCAAGACTTAACAAAGCCTTAAGTGTCGGAACTTGTTTTTCCAATGAGTAAGATATCATTGTAATAAAACAATAGAAATAATATTACGCTCCCACTGAATTTCATGCATACACAAGATTCATCTTTGTTCTTTGATGAAGTCAAACTCTTTGAACAATTCATCAAAACGAAGATTCCAATTCCTTTAAGCTTGCTTCAACCCATCTCATGGATCTTTGCAACATGCATACTCTATTAGAGTTTCTTGGATCGTCAAACTATTCGGGTTGTGTACTATACACATCCTTAATAATCTTTCCATTTAAAGAAAGTCGTTTGACATCCATTTGTCATATCACATAGTCACAATATGTGATAATGGCAATTGAAAATCTAACAGACTTCGACATTGTAACTGACGAAAAGGTTTACATCATAGTCAATACTATGTATTAATCTAAATCCCTTTGCTACAATCCTTAGTCATGAAAGTATACACCTTCACATCCATGTCGGTCTTTGAAGACCTACTTGCACCCTTTAGTTTTTACACTTTTAGGTAGCCCAATCAAGTTCCAAACTTGATTGTTAAACATGGATTGTAATTTGGATTCCATGGTTCCTAACCATTTATCCAAATTAGGAGAGGACATCGCTTCTTGATAGCAAGTAGGATCGTCATTCTTAATGACTTCCACTTCATCACTTTCCGCAACGAGAAATCACTATTTCTTGAGTTCGGATCGTAACCTATCCAATCTACGATGGACTTGTGCATCTTGAACCGGTTCCACAACTCCTTTGTGAACTTGGTTCCGTCTCTACTCTTGGTTCCATATTATTTTCGGGTTCTTGAACTTCTTTCAAGATTAATTTTACTCCCACTAGATTCTTTATTGAGAAACTATTTCTCAAGAAACAAATCGTGTAGAGCAACAAACATTTTGTTCTCTTTGTGATTGTAAAATCAATATCCGAAAATAACCTTGTCGATTTGGTGCTAACTTATAAGAGACAAGTCTCTTTACATAAGATTCGCAACCCCAAATCTTCATGAAAGACAAACTATGTTTTCTTCCATGCCACATCTCATGTGGGGCCTTAGGAACCGATTTAGTAGGGACTCGATTCAATGTAACCACATTATTTCTAATGCATATCCTCAAAAGGAATTAGGAAATAGGAAAGTCTCGATTGACACATCATCGAACGAACCATGTCCTACAAGGTTCAATTCCTCCTTTCGTACACACCATACAATGTGGTGTTCCGGTGGAGTCAACTTTGAAACGATTTCATAGTTTTGAGATGATTGTCAAACTCTTGGCTCAAATATTCATTACCTCGATCTAATCGAAGTACTTAATAGTTTTGCCAAGTTGTTTTGTACTTCATCTTTGAAATGTTCAAAACATCTCAAACGATTCACCTTTTGGACTTCATCGATAGACATAGTCATATCTAGATAAGTCTTTAGTGAAATGTGATGAAATACCGAAGTCTTCCCCTAGCAATGCTACTTAATAGTTCACATACATCTTATGTATAATGACCAATAAGTCACTAGCCCTCACACTACTCTTAGTGTAGGGTGGTCTGGTCGATAATCCCAATAAATAAGATCCACATTCCTCAAATGATTCATGGTCATATGAGTCTAAAAGTCCGTGTTAATGGAGTTTAGATATATATTTCTTATTTATTTGACCAAGCCGGCAATGCCATATGAACGCGTTGTTCATATTGTTCGGTTTAGATTTCCCATTTATATTATAGATATCTTCAATATTATTTTGTTTCTCATCATCAAGGATATGAAGACCATTCAATGACATATGCAATACAATAAGGCATATCATTAAATGAATATAAAACTTCTTATTGAAAATAAGAAAATTATATCCTTCATCATCCATTTAAGAAATGGAAATAATACTCCTACTCAAATTCGGAACGTAGTCATACTTGTTCAAAACAAGTACTACTTCACAAGGTAAAGTGACTTCATAAGTCCCTTATGGCTAATGTTGCAACTCTTGCTCCATTCCCATGCTTAGGTTTAATTTACCTTATTTGAGTAGCTTTCTATTCTTTGTTCCTTGCACATTTAAACAAATGTGGGATCCAATCCGGTATCATATACCCAAGAACAAGAAGTCGAAAGGAAAATATCTATCATATAGATACTTGAAGTAGTAGCAATCATATTGCCCTTCTTCACCTTTTAGGCCTTCCTAATATGCCTTGCAACTTTGCTTTCAATGACAATCTTATTGTAATGACAGCAAACTGCATCCTTTTGAGACATTTTGGGTTTAGCCTCTTCGGCTATGACAACATTTGTCTTAGGTTTAGCAACCTTTGCTTTACCTTTTTTTTTCTTCCTTTATGAACCCTTTTCTTCTGTCAACCATTAACACAATTTGCGGATTGCTCCTTCTTTCATCTCATGAATTAAGAGCCTTCACCACAACATACATCTTTTGCCTAGTTCGCACTGGAACATTTCCTTTATGCGGTGTGCTAGAACAAAAGAATAGTTATCATGTGCTCAAGGTTCTTCATAAGAGCCTTTAAACATGGAGGCAAATACAAGGCAAGCAATATTGTCAGAATCATCAATATGTTTCTAATGTTGCTTCCTTATTTGCCCTTTGCAACATTTGCAATGGGTTCAATAGGAACGGATTCATCAAGAACGTACACATTTACCCAAGAACCATTCTTTAGGCTTCGATCCAATCAAAATTATATGTTTCGTTCCTTTCAAACTTTGTCCTTCATAAGGACGAATCGCAATTATCATTATGTAATGCTACTTCTACAACAAAATATACAAATTATATGAACACATATCAATATCAACACATTTATCATTTAAGAGCAAATAGTGTATTTTACAAATACTCCCACTAAATCATACACCTTCCAATGCAAATAAGCATAATATGCATTTAATGGGCTAAGATCCAACTTTAATTTAATCTCAAGTACGCTATGGCGCACCGCTCAAGATTAAACTAATTAGGTATAAAAACATCAATCATATCGTATATGACTCTTAGGACTAAGATCCATCTTTAATTTAATCTCAAGTACGCTATGGCGCACCGCTCAAGATTAAACTAATTAGGTAGAAAACATCAATCATATCGTATATGACTCTTAGGATCTTTTATGAGATTTATTTAAGACATCATATGTCTAAGCATATTTTAATCTCATCTTATGCCTTGGGTCCAAAACCATTTTGATAACCCAATTAAGTTCATTCATATTAAACGTATAGGAACCACCATTTCCTCATCTTGCTCGCAAACGGAATAGAATCAAAGTACCTTGCTATGGCAAGCCCACCCAAAACTATCCGAGTGGTCTCAAGTGTTTAATCATGAATTGGCATAAAAGAACTTAAAAGTTAAATGAAGGTTCTTTAAGGTAGATTATAAGCATATCAAGAAAGATAGTCATAATCATGCACTGTAAGTTCCCAGAAGATAGGTGAGCCACAAGGACTTCTTAAGTACCAACTCTTCCTTAGACGTAACTCACCTAGTCATGCACAATTAGAAATCAACTCGATTTGGCAACATAATCACTACCTTTTATAAACAATTAGTTTCCTTTTAAATTTCGCGTATTTATGACTTGTTTCCATAAACAATCATAAGATCCAAAATTTACAATGTCTAAATCTAAACATATTAGGAAACTAAATATCATGTTTCAACTAAACATTTTAGGAAATCACAATTCAATGTTTCAACTAAACATCTAATAAAATTCTTAACATGTAAGAACAAATAAAACATGCATCGCAATAATTATTAAAATCATATTTTAATCAATTAATCATGTATATCAATGAATCAATCTATCGCGGACTTATAAACTCAATTTTATAACATCCAGATTTTCATATACATAGCAATAATTATTAAAATCATATTTTAATCAATTAATCATGTATATCAATGAATCAATCTATCGCGGACTTATAAAACTCAATTTTATAACATCCAGATTTTCATATGAACATATCGATTGTAAACACAATCACGTAATAGCGTAAAAATTGAACAAACCGATTTCGCCTTGGCTTATTATGTCGCGTGACATAACATGTCGCGCGACATAACCGGCCGCATTACTGCATTTCCTCCTTTGGCTTAATATGTCGCACGACATAGGTAGCCGTCGCAGATTTCCGCATTTCAATCAATTCAGATTACATGCAATTAAATCATATAAAACAACCCTTTTACGTATTTAATTCAACATAATTCGAAAACGATTTTCACATTGTTTCACATAAACAATCAAAATTCTATCGCATACAAAAACATGCAACGAACATATAAACAATTTATATAATCATTCTAGCATGTTAATTCAAACTTAACCATACGAACGGGGCTCGATACCACCGTTGGGTTTTATGGGTCCACGCAATGAATTAAGCATAAAATTAACACAAAACCCAAGCCCTAAGATCCGTTCTATATGATTAAATTGAATTGCTATGAGATAGAATTTACCAACCTAAATTGCTTTCCGGTCTTGAGCTATCGAACGGATAATTATGTGATTCGTAATCACAAACTTTTGATCTTCAAATCTTCAATCTTCAACTCCTTTGGATCTTCGTATTTGAACTCTAGGTCTTTGATTTGTTTGAACAAAACTAAGACCCTCTTTGGTAATCCACACAAATATGAATGTCAAGAACAATTTCTGGTTGGGAATTGCTAGATTCCTAAAACTTATGGAAGAATATTGAGAGTATTTTTGTTATGATTTTCCCTTGAAAATTTCTACTGCACCTAAGAGGTTAATGCACCTCTCATATTTATACTACTTTAGTGTAAATATGTTTCCTAATCGAATTAGGAGACCAGCTGTCATCAAAATCGCTCGCAAGCTAGTTATGTCGCGCGACATAAGTAGCCAACAAGAGTTATGTCGCGTGACATAACTAGCCAGCCGGCTAGTTATGTCGCGTGACATAAGTTGCCATATACGTAAACTCTCAATCATTCTTCCCTTGGTTCAACCAACTCATTCTATTTTGTGTGTGACCCAATAGGGATTGTATTATGTTGGCAATGAGTCCGATCATATCGACTCCTCATAAGACATAAGCGGACTCTAGCAAGCCATTATGTCTACCCAAATAACACAACGTAAGAGTTCACGTTTCCAATGGTACACTTCCATTTTTCCCTTTGTCTCACGATGTTATATTGAACACAAGTCATGGTCCACGACAACATGTATTTGTTCAATGCTTTCTCGATCTTGAGTATAATGATAGTCCAATCGTATCAGCGTGGCCACACGCTTTCATCATTATCACTCATCGAGGGGCCCAAGCAAAACATCTCTCTTTCGAGGAACAAATTCCATCTTGACTTATCATCCTTCCCATCATGAATCCGATCATGCCAAAGATAGCCTTTATAGATATCGTGTTAAGATACCGTTTGACTAAAATCAAACATAACTTTCATCATATGTAAGGTCATGATAATCTCAGGTCTAGGGACTAAATGAAGTGACCATATGAGATTTAATTATGACATTTGACCATGACATAAATCTCATACGGGTCAAGTCCAGTCACTTGTTCTCTAACAAGTACCCATAATTTCAATGTGCATCTCTATGCATATAATCATCATATGATTATCCATTGACAATTATACTAATTATTCTCTTAATAATTAGGGACGGAGATTATTACAATAAATATGCAAACTATATAATAATCAAATAATAAACATAAATGATAAAGATGATACATAACGGTTTTCAGTTAAACATAACTAAAGCCTAGGGCATTACACCAACATCCATGGGTCATTTATCTCTCCTCCCGTCTGGTAATTCCCTGCCATCAGCAATACTATTAGATCGAGTCAGTCTCGCATGATGACGCTGAGGAGGAGGGAGGCAAGCTAGCATTCCCGGTGTTGCCAGACAAGGCGTTGGTGTTGTCATTCACTTCATCAATTCATCTAAGCGCCAAAGAACATGTCCGTCCGGGGTTACCATGGTCATGGATTGAAAAAGAACTTCGAGGTCAAGCTACGCACGAGTTCCCGCAATGGAACCAAACCGATGCCGCAGAAATGTGCTTATCAATCTTCCTCCACGTGGCGTGACCGATCACCTGGCTCCTCGACTGGAAATCGAACTCACGACTAGCCTGGATGTGTCTCCGACTTAGACCCTCTGCGCGAGTAAGTATATGTATTGGAGAGCAAAAATGTATCAACAGATGATATTCAAATGACAAAATTGCAGTTACCTTATGACCGCTGTAGTGGTAATGTATTTATAGTTGGTGTAGACGGTATATTTGGCAGGGCTACATGAGCTCCGAGATTTGTGGGACAGTTATACACCATGTGAACGTGTCCCCGAACGGTCCCTGATTTGTAGGGAAGCAGTTATGGAAAGAGTAGAAGCACGTGCGCTCAGAATCGTTAGGTCGATACTTACTTGACAGTGTCAAGGTCGACGCTTGAAATTGGTCGACCGACCGCGTAGAGCCGGATCGCACCCGAAATATAACTTGGATCATGAGGTTCGACTAAATTAGGTCGAAACCCAGTAGGTCGGACAATGAACTAAAGTCGACGGATCAATATGATGGGCCTTGGGCCATGTGATCGTTGGGCCTAGCCCACTGAGAATGTGGTGGCCATAATGGTTTGAGGACTGGACTTTACTTGTTTGGCCCATCTCGACACTTTTAATATGTTCAACTTCTATTTTTATTACAAAAACGGTATCTCTTAAATTCCCCAATCATACACCGTTTAAATTCCCCTTCTCCCACCAAGTCACTCCTTATCAAAATCTCATTTCAATTACACCCACTTCCTTTTCAAATCCTCCGTCACCCTTTCGAACAAGAGAAATTAAATGAAGTTTACACTATTTTATATAAAATCAAAAGATTTTGAAGACATTAAGTTCGGATTTGAGTAGGTGTTGAATTTGAGGAAGGAGTGAAATATAATACAGATGTTTAAAATGTCCTCGCTTTAAAAATACTTACTCCCTCCGTCCCATCCGAATTTGGACAAAGTTACTTTACACGGAGATTAAGAAATAACAATAAGATAATAAAAATGTGTGGTAGAAAATGAAGAGAGAGAATGAGTGGAGTTAATAGTGGTTAGTTGAATAAATTGTATGGTGAAGAATGAGTGGAGTTAATGAGTGAGTGGGGTATGCCCATTTTTTTATTATTATAAACTTTCCTTTTTGGGTTGTCCAAATTCGGATGGGACGCCCAAAAAGGAAATTTGTCCAAATTCGAGTGGGACGGAGGGAGTATTCATTTGTACGAGTATATGAGAAGCGTACCTAAATTACTTTTTCAATTCATAAGTACTCCCTCCGTCCCACCAATTGCTTCACCCTTTTTCTTCGGGCATGAGAATTATGGTAATGGGAGGGAAAAAATATTGTGAGTGTAATTTGAAAATCCTTCAGCATGGGAATTATGGTAATGGGAGGGAAAAAATATTGTGAGTGTAATTTGAAAATAGAAGAGAGAATTAGTAGAGGGAATAGTGAATTTGAAAAGTGTTGTGAGTGTAATAGTGTTTTAGGAGAGAGAATGAGTGGAGAGAATAGTGAAGATTTTTTGTCAAAAAAGAAAGGTGAAGCTTTTAACGGGATGCCCTTTTGGGTAATTAGTGAAGTTTTTATTGGGGCGGAGGGAGTATAATTCATCGCGTACAAGTAAAACACAAATCTAATTCAAGAACTCCGAATCCGATTCCTAAATTTTCCACATCCTCTTTCCCTTTCGTAGCACATGGAATAAATCCCAAAGATTTTATTTTTCTCTCTTAATTAAGTTAACGTAATCTCAAGTGATTACCAAATCCGATTTATACAATAAATATAAATAAATAAATAAATAAATTATTTGCACCGTTCGTCTCTCCTATAAATCTTACCCGACCAATTTCAGGTTTCATCACAATCCAACCCTTTTATTCTTTCATGTTCATCTCTTACTTTCAAGAAGAAAATAAAAAGAAAACCCAGATTATCCCCTTTGTGTTTTTTAAATCAATTTTCCAGCATTAGAGGAGAGGAGCAAGAAAGGGCTTATCTTTCCTTCTTGTGTTGAAGGTTACAATCTGGCTTATAAGAGGTTTGAATATTTAATTGTTTATTTATTTTGATTTTGTGGAATTATTCTTGTTTGTAGATTTATTTTTCTGGGATTTCGTTGTTTTTTATGTTTTGTTCATATGAAGATCTTAGAATGGCTATCTCTTGTTTAATTAATGATTGTTTCTGGGTTTGTTTATCTTCGTTGAATTTTTTATATTGTATTTTTTAATTATTTTTTCGATTGTTGATTTAAGTTTAAGCTTTAAATGTTGTGTTTCAAGAACATCTGATTTGTTAGCTTCATTGCTAAGCTGTATTTTGATTGGGATATTTTAATTGCTGGATTATATGGGATTGGTAGAAGTTTCTTATCTTGATTGAATTAGACTTGAATATGAATCAAATAATGATTGGATTTTATGGATTGGGATATAGAAGGAATATAGATAGTTTTATTTGTTTGAATGATTGGACAGACACTTTTTCTTGTAACCATGATCTTGCTACCACGAGCACCTGGGATTTTTTATTTTTTTTTGGGGGAGGGGGGGGGTAGAACTGGAATTCGAGTAGAGTTAGTTAAATTTTGTAACTAAGGGAGCTCTGATAGTTTGATTTCAGTTGCAAAATATTCCCTCCGTCCCTAAATGAATGTCCAGATTTCATTTAGGGACATTATGAAAATGTTCACCTTTCATACAATGAAATGGCAAAAATGCATAAATATTCTTGTTATCTACTTTCTAAACATTTAGTTTTGCAAGTATAAATGACTAGGAAAAAAAATTGAAACAGAACATTCAGGGACATTTTTTTTCACAAGGACATTCATTTTGGGACAATATTTCTTGAAAATGGACATTTGTTTAGGGGCAGAGGGAGTATGGTTTTTGTCTCTGAAACTGCGAATGAGCAATGACCGGTCTTCTTCAAGTTCTTGATGATGCAAAGCAAGCAACAGTCATCTTTAACTAAGAGAAAATAAACTACTGTCTGACTCTGAGCAATGGTTTGGTTACCATTCTATCTCTCCCGAATAAACATGATATACATGTAAGCTTAAAAAAGTTGTTTACAGTTAGTGGAAAAAAAATTAGGTGTGAAAGTGTTAATTCTCTGGCCTCATTTTGTTTTTTCTCGTCTTTTTATTTTTTTATTTTCAAAGGTCATCTATTAAAGCCTAAGATTTACTTTCCTTTTGCTTTAAATTTGTTGATGGAGGACACAAAGCAAGTGTATGGCATAGATCCCTTGGTGTTTTGGACTTTGTTTTTGTTTTGTTTAATATGTTTAACTTTCTTTTCCCTGTTTGATCCTGTATTAAATTTTGGTTTTGGGTTTGATTAATTCAAACCCAGTGCTACTAATAGCTTATAGTCCTAAGTGGATGTTCTTTTTATCATGAAATTGATTTTTTTGTTTTCTTTTTCATCCCTTCTCAGGCGGTTGTCTCTTACGCATTTAAAAACTGGGCTCCGGAAGTTGCCCAAAACCTTCTTTTAGGCTGGCCGCTGCAACGACATCAAGTTATTCTCGCACCACTAAGTGGGTGTGGGGTGATAATAATGAGAGAGTGAGACTGCTATGTGTTTTGAGGAGATCAAGATCATCGCATGTTTGGAAATTGTGCCGTGTTTCTGTCGGATTGTCACTTGACTACGGCTAAGGCCATCCGTCTCTAAACGCTAGATTGCCTTGTTATTATGTAAAATCACCTTAAAAGTGCTAGTTTGAGCAATCTAGTTTTCTGTCAAACAGGTTTGATGTAGCAAAACAAGTAGGTATTGTGTGGATTAAACTCTGGTTAAATATACAAAGATGGTTAGGTTCTCGTGCTTCCATTCTTCAGTTCACTCTCACAAACCCAAGGTAAAAAACCTTCTGTTGCTGTTTTTCTTCTGTTTTCTTTCTTAATTTACTCCCTCTATCCCCGAATGAATGTCCAAATTCAAGAAATTTTTGTCTCAAAATGAATGTCTTTTTTTGCAAAAATTGTCCCTAAACGCTTGTTTTACCAATTTTTTCGCTATTCATTTTATTATCATAAAACTAAATGTTTAGAAAGTGTATATTATGAATATTTCTGGATCTTTGCCATTAAAATGTATAATAAACACAAATTTTCTGAGTGTCCTCTAAAATGATATTTGGACAGTCAATTAGGGACGGAGGGAGTACAACTTATTCAATGGGTTACAACTTATATTGTTGACTTTGTATCGTGGTCTAACCAGAAAACAGTTCAGCTGTCTACTGAAGCAATGCAGAAGTTGTTAGAAGATCGTTCTCAAAACAAAGCATTAAATGATTTCAATCTTTCACAAGGCAAAAATCCAGAAGATGCTCTCAGTAATAGTGTTGATAATAATGTCCCGAGCCCCTCATCAATTGAGAATGACTGGAAGTCGGAGGGATTTAAGAGCATTAACGATAATGCGAGTGATGTTGGGGTACAAAAGGGTGGACAAATGAGAAAGAGCCTGTCTTTGGGAAGTGGACTCGAATGGAAGGAAAGGGCTTCTGCTGATGACTCGGAAGATGGAAGCAATCAACGATATTCTTGTGGGTCCTATAATAATCCGGTTGGTGGCAATTATAAAAATGCCATGCCCTCTGAGTCTCTTCAGGTGAGTTCTAATGTTGGTAATAATGAGTCCGTCTCTTCTGTTGGTGATCATCAACAATCTGATAGAGAAGGCGTTTGTGGAAACTCTGAGACACGATTTTCCGGCGAGGAGGGTGGTAATTTGTCTAGCAATCGTACACCTCCAAGTCCACCTCCGCCTGCCATTGTAAAGTCAAGCTCATGCACCCACCTAAGTACTTGTGGGGGTCGGTCTGCTTCTGCTTACCGGTTGCCTTCCTCGAGATCTTGTGACGACTTGAATGTTTTAGAATCACGGATGAAGGATAATTCAATGAATGAATTTGTAGTGCAAAACCAAGAAAGAAATAATCAGTTAAATATTGACTCGAAAAATGGCGAACAAGAAAATGCTGCTGATGATAGTTATGATGCATGTTCAGCCAAAGACTGGATAGTACCCGTGCCGGATGAGTTAAACAAGGGCAAAAATGTCGATGATCATTCTTCTGTTTGTCCGTTGGAGGAGTTGCCTAGCAAGGATTTTAGGTTCAAAAGATTAGAGAAATGGGTTATGGATCTTCAGCATTGCAACCCTTTGGGAGAAATCGATTTCTCTACTTCTGATTCTCAGCTAGAAACTGATGAAATTGTCTTGGATGGTTTGGCGGCTTCAAAACTTGATGATAAGGCTACTCCTGGCATGGAAGCAGCAAAAAAGTATATATCATCTTTGACTGCTTCGACGACTACAGCACAGCTGGCAAATCTTGGCTTGGTTGTGATTCCATTTCTCAGTTCTTTTGTCAGCCTGAAAGCTCTTAATTTATCTGGAAATGCCATAGGTATTATTCTTCACTTCTGTTCCTACTTTTATTGCATAGCTTTGAACTTGTTATATGTTTAAACAGTTTGATGTTAGGTGACTAAGAATATTCTTGTTTCTTCCAGTGAGGATAACAGCCGGTGCTCTTCCTCGAGGACTCCATTCGTTAAATTTGTCAAAGAACAATATTTCCACCATTGAAGGGTTACGCGAACTTACACGGCTTCGTGTTCTGGACCTCAGCTACAATCGGTTATTAAGAATTGGGCATGGTAAGCCTTGCCTAAAAGCCACTTATGTGATTCTTGATTACTTGATTTCAGTTTTTAGAACCTGTTTATGGTTTATAGTTTTTCAGAAACTAAAAATCTATGTTTGTGTTTGATTTAGTTTAGGAAAAATTGCAAACAAAATCACTGAACTATTCACTTTTTGTGAGTTTCACCACTAAATTAATTTTTGATGCAAACAACACATTGTACTATTATTTTTTTTTGCAATCCACAGTCACTATCACCAATGGGGTTAGTTTTTCACCGTTAAATGGTCATGTGCCATTGCATGTAACCTTTCTGTCTATCTCGAAATTCATGGTTCTTGCATTCTTTTTCTTCTTGATTTGATGGTGGTGGTGTTGATTTGATGGTGTTGGTACATTACCAATTAACGAAAAAACTAATCTATCGAAAAAACCCTAAACCCTAAATCTTATATTTTATTTTTAGACCAATCTTTCGAAAAAACCCTTTCTGATTTGATCACATGCGTTGGCACATTACCAATTAACGAAAAAACTAATCCCGTTAGTGATAGTGACTATGGATGCAAAAAATAAATAGTACAATGTGTTGTTTGCAACAAAAATTAGTTTAGTGGCGAAATACACGAAAAGTGAATAGTTCAGTGATTTTTTTTTTTGCAATTTTTTCCTTTAGTTTATATCCCACACACAATACCCATTATACCCTTCTTTATTACCCATCACAAAAACTTTTGATAAACTGAATTAGGATTTCAGATAAACTGTAAACCACAAACCATAATCTATAGACCGTAAACTAGAAACTCAGCTGAAACCAAACAAGCATATACTCCCTTCGTCCCGAAATAAATGTCCAATTTTTTTTCAAATTTGCTATTGATCAAGAGTAATTTGTTTTTTTGACATTCATTTTGGGACGAGGGAGTGCGTATTTCTTATGTAAGGTTGTTTTGTTTCCCTAATATATCTTCTGTTACTTTTCATGCTTTGAAAGGCTTGGCATCTTGCTCATCCTTGAAAGAATTGTACTTGGCTGGAAACAAACTCAGCGACGTCGAAGGTCTCCATCGCCTCCTGAAACTCAACGTTCTTGATCTACGTTTCAACAAACTATCCACAACAAAATCCCTGGGCCAACTCGCAGCTAATTACAACTCCTTACAAGCCATAAGCCTAGAAGGAAACCCAGCCCAGAAGAATGTAGGAGACGAACAACTCAAGAAACATCTTCAAAGCCTCCTTCCCCATCTCACCTACTTCAACAGACATTCCATTAAAAGTGGGACCGGTACAAAGGATGCAGCAGATCGATCAGCTCGATTAGGGATTTCTGCACACCAGAATGATAGAGGGCTGAGATCGGATCTCAAGACTAAGAGAAAGGTAAATCATGCGGCTGTTGGTTCTTCTCACAAAATGGTGTCTACTTCTGGACATGGTCGTAAAATGCGGTCTCTCCAAAACCCTCGAGTGGCAGCCGCCATGGGCGGCTTCCTCCTAGTGGAATAAAGACAGCTAATCGTGGGCAGCAGTTTTATGATTGGGGCAGCAAACTTTTGAGCTTTCAGTCAGATCTTGCTATGAGAAGAAGTCGAAGCGAAGGAACATTGGGAGTTGTTTGAGATCGTGATTGGGTGATTCTACTCTCTATACATTTCGGTTATCTGGACTTACAAGGTGTGATTTATTTATTTTTTCTAATTTATTTTAATTTTCTGTTTTTTGTTTGTTGGAGAACTTTCTTCATTGTTTCAGCTTGAATTGTGTTTGTGAGAATGAAATGGTTTATGTTTCAACTTTCTAATGTCCATTTTGGCGTGATTACGTTTGATAGTTAAATAATTGTTCAAATAATCACCTACTTCGTCCTTTACCAAAATAAATATTTAAAAGAAATTTCAATTTTTTCTCGATCAAGAGCAAAATTTGAATTTTTTTTTTTTTTTGGGAATTTGACGGACGGAGAAATAATTTTTGGAGGTTGTATGTACTGTATTAGATATACAGACATGTTAAGCACTTCTTTAAATGTTTTATGCCATGTTTATGTGTCTTAATATGTCTGAAACTGCTGATGCTGATACTGATTATTTGCCACAGCAGGCGCCGCAACAACGTTTCAGATCAGACCTCCCCCTGTTTTAACATCCAATGTTGAACATGAGTCTAGTAAATCTCGATATTTGATTTAAAACTAAGGGAAAGCAGGGGATGTGATGGGATCTGTACTGCTTGCTCACTGCAGCGCAACAGTGGTTCCAATATTACTATTATTTTTCTAGCTTGAATTTACTTTTTTTTCTATAGTATTAAGTAGTGTAAAGTCTGTAAAACTTCAGAGTTAATTTTGGAAATTCAGAAAGTTCATAAATAATGGTAAGTCTATATAATTAGCATACTTGAAGCAGGAATTTTGTACAATAGAGTATCATAGGTCTACAATGCAATGTACAAGTATTTTGTGTGTTTAAAGTTGTTTTCATATTCTTCAATATCATTGTGCATATAGAGTGCTAATCTTGAATGTAAATTATTATTTGGTCAATTACTTTTATAAAAATTGAAAGCATTGGGTAGCAGTCCAAGTCATAACCATATCGGGAATTGACAAAAATTGTCTATAACATAATATAAAAATTTTGAGCCACTTTCCTTAAAACCAACTGATTTTTCCCTTGGAACCAACTCATTTTAAGGTGGGGCTATGGAGTATGGACTCTAAAACCCATTGGTGATATAACAAATTCATAAAAGCCCATGCAAGATGCAAAATTTCACAGATTCACGCTTACATATTACCCGTGTCCGTCGCTATTATACCCAAATATATAGACTAAAATTACTCTTATACCTAGATATAAAAGTGTTTTTTTTTTTTGCAAATTTTTATACCTTCTCTTAAAAATAATAAAAACGTCTCATATTTTATTAAGCAATACGCTCCTATACCCAAAGACATAAAATTACTCTTATAACTAGGTTTTGGGTTTTTATGGAATTATTTCTTTAAGGGGAACATCATACTTTATCATGGTATTAGAGCAGGCCCATTACACGTACATGTCAACGACTCACGATTTTCCTTCGAGCCACCCGATTAATAAGTTCATGTTGTAAGCCTTGACAAACCTCGGCTACACATGAGGGGGCATGTTAGAGACATTATCCCATATTGGAAATTGATATACGCTGCCTATAACATATACTTCCTCCGACCCATTACAAATCACACACTTTCCTTTTTGGGCGTCCCACTACAAATCACACTTCCTAAAATGGCAAAGAATCTTTACTATTTCCTCCACTCATTCTCTCTCCTACATTATTTTAATACTCACAACACCGTTATAATTTACTATTTCCTCCACTCATTCTCTCTCCTATTTTACTTTTACACTCACAACATTTATATCATTATTTTTTTTCTTAATCCACGCGTGTACAGTAACTGTATGAATTGTAATGGAACGGAGGGAGTAAATTTTATGAGTCACTCCCTTTAAAATCAATCATCAATTTTAAAGTAAAACCTCATACTTTATCAATAACTGTGTGACAATTCTGCAAAGAGATCATATAGACACTGATATTGAGCCTTGTGTTTTACCATCTCCCCGTCCCAAAATTAATGACCTTTTTATGAACATTTATTTTGGGGCCGAGAAAAATCAAAAATGAAGATCCACTTTAGGAAGGAGAGAGTAACTCTTAAGCCTTTGCATTTTGTTGGTTTGAAAGCTCCGTAGGATGGGCCGATGAGCCTTTGGCTTGGCCCTTGCCTTCTTTTTTTCGAGATTGTCAAGGGTTCGAATCTTCTCCCCTAAGTTGTATTTAAAAAGTTGTCATTTGAAAAAAAGAAAGAAGATAAAGCCATGTAGGATGAACTAATACAATTAATGAATTATGGAAAATCAGTAATGCTAGAAAATACTCCCTCCGTCCCGGTTCACTTGGCACCAACTTTTTGGGTGTAGGAATTAAGGAAAAGTGATGTAAGAAAGAGAAAAAGTTAAATGTTGTGAGTATGAAGAATTAAATAGGAGAGAGAATGAGTGGGAGGAATAGTTAGGAGAGAGAATGTTGTGAGTGTAAAAGTGAAGTAGGAGAGAGAATGAGTGGAGGGAATAGTGAATATTCTTTTCCATTTTTAGCAGTTTTGACGACCCAAAATAGAAATTAGTGCCAAGTGAAGTGGGACGGAGGGAGTATGCAGCTACCCTACAGAAGAAGAAGGGAAATTTCAAAACAAGAAATATACATTCATCAATTAAGTTACTTTATAAACATATCAAAACACTTTTAACAAGTGTTGAAAGTGCTTATTTGAGTGTTGAAATCTGTCAAATATATATAAGCATTCAAAATGCACTTAGCATGAGTGTTAATAAGAGTATCCACAATGGGAGGTTTTTGGGAGGTTTTTGTTTTTATGAAAAAGCTCTCTAAAGTTTTTTGTTATTGTGGAGCAAGTTGAAAAGCTCTTTACTAAGGAGCAACTCCTTCTACAAAGAGCTCTCTCAAGAAGCTCTTTCCATTAATTTTGACCACTTTCTCATATTGATCATTAAATATTATAGAAAAATGCTAGAACAAAAGTTTAATGTTGTTGAATTTGGGGGAACAAAAAAGTTGATAAAAAAGTTCTATTATTGTGAAAAAAGTTTGAAAGTTTTTATTATTGAATTGTAAATGATGTGGCATATTGAAATTACAAAAAAGCTATGAAAAAACACAAAATCTGGGGAGAAACGCGTTTCTCCGTCGCTTATGGAGAAACGGGGCTTGTTATGTCGCGCGACATACATAGCCACAAAAACTGGATATCACTTCATCAGCTTCTGGATATCCGTAGTTTTCGGAAGGATATCCAGAAGCTTTGAAAAGGATATCCAGAAGCTTTGTAAAGGACATCAAGAAATCAAATATTTTTTCTGGATATCCTTTACAAAGCTTCTGGATATCCATTTCAAAGCTTTTCTGATATCCGTAGTTGAAGCGATATCCGTAAAAAATACTTGGTTTCTGATATCTCTTTACAAAGCTTCTGGATATCAATTTCAAAGCTTCTGGATATCCAGAAGCTTTGTAAATGATATCCAGAAACTGGCTACTTATGTCGCGCGACATAATAAGCCCCGTTTCTCCATACGCGACAGAGAAATGCGTTTCTCCCCAGACGCACTCATGAAAAAAGCTCTTACCATTGTGGATGTTCTAAGTGATAATGCGATTGTTAATAAAAACGTAAGTGTGAGTGTCAATTAGCGTAATAAATGTCTCTCTGTTTTAATAAGTTTTAGTGTGATTATTAAATGTTAGTGTGACTGTGTGAGGGTCTAAAACCTGATTTTTAAGGATTAATTCCCCAAAAGTACCCAAATCTTATGCAATTCTCAAAGAGGATAGCCTTTTTCTATGGTTTCCTTTCCTTCGGGTTCATATATAGGGAATATTTAAGGCCCACATGCCCCTCCCCTCCCCTCCCCCTCAAACCCCTCAAACACGCTCAACCTTTCCAGCATTTATCTTCTTCTGTGCTCTCTCTACAATCGCTTTGCCCTCTCTCGCTCTCTCTCTGTACCCTCCTTCGCCTTTCCTCCGACCAAATCGCTTTCTCATGTGGTGACTCAAATCTCCCATTTCCCACTCCCTGATCATCCCACCTAAATAAACACTTTAACCATAACCCTAACCCTAACCCCCCTTCATCTTCTCCGGTTCCTCGGCTTCTTCTCCAAACTCTCCGACAGCCCACACCATTTACGTCTTCTTTTCCCATGATTGCGCGCCAGAAACTATCGGAGCCTTTCTGAGTTATCTCTACATCATATTTGCATAAATCTACCGCCCCACTCCTTTATGTTAAAGCTAAGAACATGGAATTTGAGATTCGATTGTTCTCTCCGATTACGCTCAACTGTACCAGCTCCCTTGTTATGGCCAACACCAACAATAAATCTTCTTATTCTCCATCTACTCCCGTGTTCCAACTTATGTTTGATTTTCTGAAAGTGTACTATAATGCTTGAGAAACCTACAAAATTATTGAAAAAAATGTTAAGTTTGTTGTTTATTGACGAATTGGGGTTTCTAAAATTGATTTTTGTTAGTTTTGGTTTGAATATTCATGTATGAGAGTTATCATACCGATCAATTTTTGGTCTGACTCTCAGAGCTATTTTGGTCCAATTTTTTTTGCTTTTATATCACACAATTTAATTTTGAGAGCCAATTGACTAAGTTTCTTTTTCCTATGATATTATCTATCAATTTTTTTGGGCTCTGTCTATTATAGTTATTTTGACTCTTATAATTGGCTAGTGGCTTACAAGAGTTTTTCTTTCCTGTGATAGAAATGTTTTTTTACTCTGACAACTGTCTATTAGACTATTAGAGTGGGTTATCAATTTCTGTTTGTTAGAATGTGAAGAGGAGTAAGATTATAATTTCTATATTATTTCTGTCTCATCTTTTACAATTGTCTAAGACAAAAACTTGGGTGAGAACACATATGCCCCGTCTCATCAGCATAGAGACGGGTCATTTTTAGGTCCATGATCCGGAAAATTACCCGCTCTCTTATATATACATACGTAAATGCTCTTCTCTTCTCTCTCTCTATCTGATGTAAATGTGAGAGACCTCCATTCTTGCGACCCAATCTCTCCCCTAGCCTAGCTCTCTCCTCTCTCCAACCCACCACCCACAGCACCTTCATCATTTCCGAGGCCATTATCGCAGGCGTCGACTTGAGAGATCCGTCGATCTCTCCCTCTCTTGCAACCCCAGCCACCTGACGCCCCTCCCGCCTTCTCTTCCTCGTTTTCCGCGGATACGAGCCAAATTTAAAGTGGTTGTTTGGTGGAGCTTTCATCTTTGTTATTTCTTTGCATATCATCTCATTGTTGTTTGATTTCCTGCAAATTCATCCAATGAATTTGTTGTTCTTCATATTTTCTTTTGCAAATTCAGCTTGATTGAAATTGCTAGCCACACTGTTCATTGTTGTTGAGTTTGAGATTCCTTGCATAATACTTGTTTTCTTAGTGCTAAATCATGGAAAGTTCTACGATGATGAATTTTTTTTTTTCTAAAAAAAAAAAGTGAAAAGTAATAGTTACTATAACGTAATGTAATAATTGAATGCATATAAAGTAATAATTTGTATACATTAAAAGTAATACATATATACGAAAAGTAATAGTATTTTTCCTATGTTTTACTTCGTTTGGCAAAAGTAATACTTCTCATTTGTTTAAGTAATAGTTGGTATGTGCTATAAGTAATAGTACTACACTTGTGAAGTAATATTGTTTTTTTTTTTAACTAATAATAGTTTTAAGAGCTTAATTTTCATTTGAGTAATACTTCTCATTTGTTTAAAGTAATAGTTGGTATTGCTATAAGTAATAGTACTACACTTGTGAAGTAATAGTGTTATTTTTTAACTAATAATAGTTTTGGAGCTGTTTTTCATTTTTTGAGTAATCTTACCATTTGTTTAAGTAATAGTTGAGTATTCTTCATAGTAATATGTAATAGTACTACACTTGTGAAGTAATAGTGTTATTTTTTTTAACTAATAATAGTTTAGGAGCTTGTTTTCATTTTGAGTAATACTTCTCATTTGTTTAAGTAATAGTTGATATTGCAAAAGCAGGTATTACGTTTACTTATGAACAATGTTACTTTAAGAGATGGTAACTATTACTTTTTCTAAACCATTGGCTGAAAAGCTTGAAAAAATAATATAAAACAAAAAAAAATAATATAAAAACTAAAAAAAAAAGCAAAAAGCAAAAAAAAATAAAATAAAAAAAATAAAATAAAAAAATTGGGCCTAAAAAATATGGGAGGCCTAGGAAATAAATAAAGACCAATTAAAAATCGAAGAAGGCTTCAAATTGCTTGGAAGCACGTAATGAATTTGGCGTGGACTAGGAATTATTGGTTTGGGTGATTATGCCCAGTGGATCATGGTGGGTAGGCAATCTCATCCATGCGTGAGACGGATCCTAATGTGTTCTCGCGAGGAGACCTCCTCTTGTTTTAAATACCTATTTATACTAATTTTAGAGTCCTAATTCTAATAGGAGATACAATCCTATATATACATAATAATCATTCTTTGACTATGATTCTATTTTAGCTTTATATTCTACTTTCCTACTTAATTAAGGAGTCTTCCTAAAATACAAAGTTAACATTAGGAAACAAGTATTTTCTTGCAAACTCGGTCCGCTCCATCGGTCTAGATCCGTTTCACTCAGTCCGATCCATCTCGCTCCACCATATTCTCCTGGCTCTCCCTCAAGTTGGAGGATCTACAACGTAGATACCCAACTTGCCAAATAAAAATTAAAACGTTTTTAAAAAAAAATTCTTTCACTTCGACATGCAACATCTGCGCCAAGTTCTTCCTTTTTCGTGTTGCAGCTCAAGCAACCTCGGGTTCGTTTTTTTTTTCAACAACAACAAAAATTTGTTCCAATATCTGAAGAGTCATCCATATCAGGTCTTCTTTCTTCAATTATGTGCACAATTTGTGCTCGCACATATCATCTTTTTCTTCAATCTCCGGTTTTGAGTGAACGACACTCGATCATCGTTTTATAGTGAACGGCACTCAATCATCGTTTTTATAGTGAGCGACACTTTCGATTATATCGTTTTTATAGTGGACGACACTCGATTATCGTTTTTATAGTGGGCCGACACTCGATCATCGTTTTTATAGTGGACGACACTCAATCATCGTTTTATAGTGAATCGACACCTCGATTATCGTTTTTATAGTGAATCGACACTCAATCATCGTTTTTATAGTGAACGACACTCAATATTTTTTTTTTCAAGGGATAGTGGCGCAGAATGGTATTGAGGGTTGTTTCCAGCAGTATAGAATGATATATCTACAAGTTCTTGAGCATATACTAGAGGAGAAAGTGAGTTCACCTCGCAAGAAGACGGGCTTCGGGGCATTTTGGTAAATTTTTGAGGCTGCTTGACGTTGTAAAACTATGACTTTGGCTAGACTACGACTCGATCGAAGATGAAGGTTGGAATGCATTTCTTCGTTTGGGCTTGATGGGTTGATGGCGGAAGCTAAGGTGGTGAGGGTGTGGGCGGCTTAGTGGTTTCGCGAAGAAGTTCTTCTATGGATCTATGCTTCACGATACCATGTTAGAATGTGAAGAGGAGTAAGATTATAATTTCTATATTATTTCTGTCTCATCTTTTACAATTGTTTTAAATACCTATTTATACTAATTTTAGAGTCCTAATTCTAATAGGAGATACAATCCTATATATACATAATAATCATTCTTTGACTATGATTCTATTTTAGCTTTATATTCTACTTTCCTACTTAATTAAGGAGTCTTCCTAAAATACAAAGCTAACATTAGGAAACAAGTATTTTCTTGCAAACTCGGTCCGCTCCATCGGTCTAGATCCGTTTCACTCGGTCCGATCCATCTCGCTCTCCACCATATTCTCCAACTCGTTTGATGTGAAGCACGCATGAAAAGGGGCTTTTGAGATATTTTTGTCTTATGGGTCTTAAAGCGACAATGGTGACTTTTGGCAATGTTATGGCTGATGTGGAGGCTAATCCTACAAGACAAAACCAAGAGAAATGGATGACCCGGAGAAATTTTTGGTCTACTAGACAACTGCAAGTTGTGGGAAATCGGTGGGCCCTTGCTTACTTGTGTTGGAGAAGCACGCACGAAGACTTAGAATTTGGAGAGTGGCATACACTCCAACGAAGACAAACAAGAAAGTAGAGCCGTCAAGTTGGGGCTGAGGTTCAGTGCCTGGGACGTCCCGTCCCGCAATAGATTTGGAACGGGATGGGACGAGTTTTAGTCCCGTCCCGTCTCGTCCGTTCTCGTCGTGGAGACAACATAATTTCGTTCCGTCCTGTCCCGTATTCCCGAATTGACAGCTCTAGTTGTAACCAAGGAAATTATCTATATTGCCTATTCATGTTTCTTGTTACCATCTCTGATCTAGCAAACAAGGCCATCATATACTTGGATATGAAGCCTTCAACTAGTAAAAAGAACAAAGAATCAATAGTTGAGCAGTGCTTTATAATGATATATCTACCCATTCTCTCTGGTCATGTTTTGCACATACATTGCATTTCTGCAATGTATGTGTTATCACTAACTTTATTCAGCTTTCATAATGATATTATATTTATGGATATTGATTTTGGCGCCTAGTCAACGCTTATCCCTTCTAGTCAATGGGTCCCGTATGGGTCCCGCGGGATCCCGCGTCCCGTAAATGGGACGGGATGGGACGGAGTATTTTAGTCCCATCCCGTCTCGTTCCCGTCGTGGGACAACGTAATTTCGTCCCGTCCCATCCCGTATTCCCGTATTGATGGCTCTACAAGAAAGTCAAAAAGCAAAATCTAACATTTTAGTAAGAACCAATATAATTATGCCATATGTTAAATGAATTCCACTAATTTATTAAATTTCTAACTATTTATATAATAAATCATCAAAAATGTAAATTTATTAAAAAAACCACTTGCCATATTATTTCTCAATTATAAATAGAAACCAAATTTTACATATTACAAAAAATATTTAAATTTTTAATTTTGCTAATATAGCCATTTATCTCTTATTAACTTCAAATATTTTTTTTTAAAAAAACTATCGAAAAATAATTATATCAATAAAATTATTTAATTAACAATTATAAGTATTATAAAAATAAAAAGATATATATATATATATATATATATATATATATATATATATATATATATATATATATATATATATACTCCCTCCGTCCCGGTTCACTTGACACCAAAATGAATGACACAATAACTAAGAAAAAAGAATAAAATAAAAGAAATGTGTGGTAGAAAATGAAGAGAGAGAATGAGTGAGGTAAATAGTAGTGTTGGTTGAATAAATTGAGTGGTGAAAAATGAAGAGAGAGATTTGAGTGGTGGGGTAGAGTGAATATAAAATTATAAAAAGTTTGCCATTTTGGGTGGTGCCAAGTAAAGTGGGATGGACCAAAATGGAAATTAGTGCCAAGTGAAGTGGGACGGAGGGAGTATATATATATACAGAAGAGATCCTATGCAGATCAAACCGTACGGTTTTCTCTAAACAAATGCTTCTTTCTTTCCTCGTAACCTCGTAAGTGAATTTTCTCAACACCTTTCTCTCTCTATACACGCCTTAATCTTTACCCCCTTTTTCTCTTTCAACCTCAGTTATCTCCATTCTCCTTTTTCTTACGATCAAAATGTTCTTGAAAAAGGGGCTTCAAGTGGACAAGAGGCAGCAGTGGACGGCTATGTTAGGGCCGCCGGTGAGTCGGAAAATTTAGTGTCGTGAAAAAATTCAGAAGGGCGGGGGAATCAAAAATTGATTCAAGGGTTTTGAAGAGGCGGATGAGAGAGGTGATGTTGGATAGCAGGGTGGTTGTGAGGTCATTCATGGAGGTGGCGATGAAGATAATACTACTGTTCCCATAGTTTATATCATTGAAATCGGAAAACCCAGTTCATGTATCCATATATAAAGTAAAAACTAAACAAGATGGCAGCGGCGAAAGAGGTGTGGTGGGGAAGATGGAGGCCACTAGGTGAGATTCGGAGGAAGAAGATGAGAAGATAAACTTTTTTTTTTTAATTTGAGAAAGTTCACTTACGAGGAAAAAAAGAATCATTTGTTTAGAAAACCGTACGGTTTGGTCCGCATAGTATCCTTTCCATATATATATATATATATATATATATATATATATATATATATATATATATATATATATATATATATATATATATAATGAAGAGATATATTATTATCATATAAAATAATTAAGAATAATAAAATAATATGAATAATGATAATAATTGTTAAAGAAATGAGTAGAAAGAATTAAAAATAGTGGAGTATTATAAAAAATATAAGAGAGAAATCGATTACTTAAGTCACCATTGTGGATAAAATGGTATGGAATGGTGGTTATTGATAACTGATTACGGGTAACTAATGCGGAGGAGAGAGATGTTTCATTGTTCGAGTTTGAGAGTCACCATGTGAATAAGCGTTAGAGGTGCTAGAATAATATTATTCCATTTTAAGAATTAGGCTCCGTTTGTTTGGCAGTAAAACATTTTTCGGAAAACGTTTTTCGAAAAATATTTTTCTATAAAATGTTTTCCTGTAAAATGTTTTACGGATGTAGAGCGTAAAATATTTTACGGAGGAAGGGTGTAAAATGTTTTCGGGTGTTTGATAAAACGACTCATATTTCACAAGGTGACCTACCCCCAGTTTTTTTTTTTTTTTTTTGTAACCGCCCACCCACCCCCGCCTACCCCAACCCCCACCATCCCCCAAATTTTTTTTTTTTATAATCGCCCCCACCCACCTGCTACCCCCCCACTGCCCCCCCCAATTTTTTTTTTTTTGTAATCAACCCACCCCCCTCCCCCAATTTTTTTTTTTTGTAATCAACCCACCCACCTGCCCCTACCCCCCCCACCCCCTTCCCAATTTTTTTTTTTTTTTTTTCAGTAATCAACCCACCCACCCCCACCTACCTCTTCCCCCAAAATAATATTTTTTTTTGTAATCAACCCCCCCCACCTCCTGTCTACCCCACCCTCTCAAAAAAATTTTTTTTTTTTTGGGGGTGGGGGAGTGCAGAAGGGTGGATGAGTTAATTACAAAAAAAAATTTTTTTTTGGGGGGTGGATGGGAGGGTGGGGTAGGGGGGGTGGTGGGTTGATTAAAAAAATTTTTTTTTTTGGGGGGGTGCGTGGGGTAGGCGGGGAGTGGGTGAGGCGATTACAAAAAAATTTTTTTTTGGGAGGGGGTGGGGTAGGCAGGGTGGGTGGGTGGGCGATTAAATTTTTTTTTTTTTTTGGGGGTGGTGGGGTAGGCGGGGGGTGGGGGGGCGATTACAAAAAAAATAATAATTTTTTTTTGGGGGGTGTGGGGTAGGCGGGGGTGGGTGGGGCGATTACAAAAATTTTTTTTTTTTTTTTTGGGGGATTTGGTGGGTGGGGGGGGTGGGGTAGGCAGGGGGGGGGTGGGGCGGTTACAAAAAAAAAAAATTTTTTGGGAGGGGGGTGGGGTAGGCAGGGGGTGGTTGTATCGGGCGTAATATGAGTTGTACATTAAGGCTTCCATTTTTCGAAAAATGTTTTACTTAGGACAAGGTCAGTAGGTCGTTTTACTTAGGAAGGGCGTAAAATGTTTTTCGAAAAACGTTTTACTTAGGCAACCAAACAGCGAAAAACGAGTTATTTTTCGGAAAACATTTTTCGGGGGCAAACCAAGCAGCGTAAAACGAGTTATTTTTCGGAAAACGTTTTTCGAAAAATGTTTTACGGCCAAACAAACGGAGCCTTAATTTTAATTGTAAGGACAATTGACTTTAGAGGCCTTCTCTGTTTTCTTAATGAACCAAAATTGCGCTTCTAATTTCTAAATACTCCCAAGCGTACGTCTTACTACGATGTCTATATTAAAACACGTTTAAACTTAAACAAGAGTTAAAAGTATGATTTTTTTTTTCTTTAATAAAGCACGTTTTCCTAAAGCTTTGGGTCCCGCCTCCTCGCGGCGGCCGTCTTCCTGCTCCGCCGAGCAAATAACCGTGATCGCCTCCGCCGCCTTCTTCCGCGTTCAGCAACTACCTTCTTCTTCTCGCTGAAGCAACAAGAGCATTTGATACAGATTGTGAGAGAATTTTACGTGAGGCACTCGACAGGATCATAAACAAGAGAATAATTGTTGTGATTCTTGAGGAAAGACGGTTGAAAAAGGTAAAATGTTCTTATCTATGATTTATTCATGTTAGTTGTAGGCTTATTGGGGATTCCTCATACTTACTGTAATGTAACTGCTGGTGCATAAAATCTAATTTAATTTAATCCTTAAACTGACAAAATGTTAGTTGCTGGCTTATGTGTTGGGGATTCTTCCGACGTTTCGATTAGGTTTTTATGTCTCTTTCGTAAGTTCTATTTCCTGTAAGGAACTGTAGGTGCATAAAATCTAATTGGCAATGCCTCATTCATTTAATTTAATTTACATGTTGGAGACCTCATGTCCACCACTCGTTACCAACATTTCTTGCGAAAGAAACCACTCACTTTCCGGGAACAAAGTTGGTGACAAAAGCCCAAGCATTGTTGTTTACTGGGTCTGCAACTACGGCCTGAACAAAGAATCCAAACATTGAAAACATGGCTAGTCTTCCATTCTTGAGCTCCTTAACCTTCAACTCAACAAATGCTTCTGGATCATCAGCCAAGCCCAATGGGTCAAAGCTTCCACCGGGGTACAATGGGTCTACAATCTCACCCAGTGGGCCACCGGCAATTCTATATCCCTCAACAGCACCCATCAAGATAACCTGGGTGGCCCAGATTGCCAAAATGCTTTGTGCATGGACCAAGCTGGGATTACCCAAATAGTCCAGTCCACCCTCACTAAAGATCTGGGCTCCAGCCTTGAACCACACAGCCTCTCCAAACTTGGCACCGTTGCGAGATAGAAGCTCTGGGAAGACGCACCCAAGAGCTCCAAGCATGGCCCATCTAGAGTGGATCACCTCGAGCTCACGGTTCTTGGCGAAGGTCTCAGGATTTGCCGAGAGCCCGGCGGTGTCCCAACCGTAGTCACCGGGAAATTCTCCAATAAGGTATGATGGGGCCTCTCCAGAGAATGGGCCCAAGTACTTGACTCTGTCTGGGCCGTACATGGGCTGCCGGATGAGACAGTCTTGGCCTTGGCTGCAGTTTTACGCATGGTAACCTTGAATTCGCCAGTGGTGACCCCTGAGGTGACGATGGAGGGGGAAACCTTGACTGTTCTTCCTGCAAAAGTAGAGGAGAGAGCCATTGTTGAAGCAGCCATGGTGTGTATATGGAAGGATGACAGGTGGGCTGTTATTGAAGAAAGGGAAAGAGTTGGGATTAAAGGTGTTGGTGAAATGACTGTGACTTTGGGATTGTTTAAATAGGTGCCCAAAGAGATAGCACTGATACCTTGCGATATCTCTATCTTATTGTCTATCGGCCATACATAGTTTCTAGATTTTTTGCATTTGGCATTATGTATACTCTGCAAATCTGTTGGGATAATTACACGACCCTTAGTTACAACATTACATTATATGCAGAAATTTCCCTAAGTCAGTTGCTGTTCTTGGCTAAATACATTTGGCAATTGAATTTACCACTCAGAGTGAAGAATAAATTATTAAATTCATCTGGCAACTTCTCCATGACCTTCATGAACAATAAATTAAAGAATTATAATCCTATGAAGCCCAAATGAGCACCTATGTAGATGTATTCATTACTATATTCAAATTAGGCCCAATCACTTTCTGAATAATAAAATCAAATGATTCTATTTGAAACTTTATTTTGGTATTAGTATGATTTATTCTGTTATGGTATTATAAGCTTGATGGTGGTGATGACTCATTCCAGATATATATTTAAAGAAGGGTTGCACCTGACAAGTTATTGAGGCAGTTGTATCCCACCAGTTTTTCTTTCACTCTGTTTTTTTTTTTTTGTTTTAAAAAATAATTGTACATTTCAAACAGATAATTATATTTTCTTAAACGGAAATTCCTTTTATTTCCCAGCTGGACGTAGCTTCCTCTGCTATTGTATTAACAACCAACTAGGTGAATGTACGAAAATGCATTGCTCATTCTAAAGGGGTATTCAGTTGACTTTAAGAGTTGACCACTTAATTGCCTTAGATTAGTAGCTGTTCTCTGGTTAGTGGTTGGTGTAACTGGACTGAGATTGACATTTGCCGAAAGAAAATGGTCTGCCTGTGAGCAATAGCTCAGTGCCTATAGAGGACAACCTCGCTTAGTCAAGTCGCGTAAGTAAGTGTTAACTTACCTTATTCTTCTACCACGTGATTAACACATTTTAGTCCCCACGTGAATGAACTCATGTTATTCGTAAAGATCCATAGATTCTTGTTCTGGATTGATTAAATAGTGCACTTGATGCAGAACCGGAGAGAAATGTACAGGAGACACTTGATAGGGTTATGAACAACAGAACTGTGAGAAATGCTGATACAATTGCTGTTGATTCATCGGGAAATAAAAAAGTTGCAATTCTCTTATCAATGATATGCTACCAGTTAATGATATGCTTATGGATTTTTTGAGAGCAGTAACTTTTAGTTGTTAACGATCCAAAGCTGGGATTCCTCCATACTTCCTTTATGTTTGCATTCAGACATTTCAATTAGGTTTTCATGAGCATTTTTTTTTAATTCTATTTCTTTGAAACAATTTAATCTTCTAGCTATTTCTTTCTTGCTCTAGCGTTAATGATACTTGTACAAATTGTGCAAGTAAATTATTTTTACTTCTACTACATTGAAAATGGTAACATATGTGAAAATAAATTTCTCTCAAAGTAGAAAATGGACACTCATATATGGGTGGAGGGAGTACCATTTCTTTCTTGCTTTGCGTTAATAATAGATGAAATACATATTTTGTCATGATTGTTGCTAGGCCCGGCAATTTTGACCCGTCACCCACTAACCCGCATGGCCCAACCTACTAAGCACCCGACCCGACCCGACCCGTTCAAGCTAGCGGGTTGAAACGGGTCACCCGTCTCAACCAGCCAAGCTGAATGGGTCGACCCGACCAATTTCAACCCACAAACATAAATAGTCAAAATTAATGAATTTAAGACACCCTGAGATAAAAAACAAACGGGTCGACCGCTTCAACCCGACCCATTTGCCCCGTTAACTCAAACGGGTTGTAGCGGATCGACCCGTTTCAACCCGCTAACCCGCCACAACCCAACCCAACCCGCACAATTGCCTGGCCTAATTGTTGCACTGGTTGGAGTAAGTGGAGTGGAAAACAACTGTGATATTTTTGTTGCAAAGGTTCTATGTCCACGTGTCAGGTCAAATTACACTAGATGAAGTGAAAATTTAAATGCTAGAAGTGAAATGCTTAAGAAAGATGGGTCTTGTTTGCCAGGAGCCTTTGCTGTCTTTAATGAAAAGATCCATGCCAGCATTGCATATGGAATGGAAAGCATTGCCACTGTCCACACAGAAATTATAGCTTCAGCAGAGATATCGAGTGCTCACTAGTTCATCTGTGCACCGTGGGTTACAGAAGGTTACCCAAATTTAAATTTTAGGGTGCTGATTACTTTTAAATGTGCACACATGAGAATGTGACTTTTAGACAAAAATTGAAATTTGGGCAATGTCTCATTCATTCAATCTAATTAATTTACATCGTTAGCAACCTCATTTCTGCCATACTAATACAATATTACAAACATTTCTCGCAAAAGAAACCACTCACTTTCCAGGAACAAAGTTGGTGGCAAAAGCCCAAGCATTGTTATTTACTGGGTCTGCTAGGTGGTCTGCAAGGTTCTCCAAAGGTCCCTTTCCGGTCACTATGGCCTGAACAAAGAATCCGAACATTGAGAACATGGCAAGTCTTCCGTTCTTGAGCTCCTTAACCTTCAACTCAGCAAAAGCCTCCGGATCATCAGCCAAGCCCAATGGGTCAAAGCTTCCACCTGGGTACAATGGGTCAACTACCTCACCAAGTGGACCACCAGCAATTCTATATCTCTCAACAGCACCCATCAAGATAACTTGGGTTGCCCAGATTGCCAAAATGCTTTGTGCATGGACCAAGCTGGGGTTGCCCAAAGAGTCCAGCCCACCCTCGCTGAAGATCAGGGCTCCAGCCTTGAACCACATGGCCTCTCCAAACTTGACACCGTTGCGGGATAGAAGCTCCGGGAAAACGCATTCAAGAGTTCCAAGCAAAGCCCACCTGGAGTGGATCACCTCGAGCTCACGGTTCTTGGCAAATGTCTCGGGGTCAGCTGAGAGCCCGGCAGTGTCCCAACCATAGTCACCAGGAAATTCTCCGGCAAGGTAAGATGGTGCCTCTCCGGAGAACGGGCCCATGTATTTGACCATGTCAGGGCCATACCATGGGCTGCCGGATGAGACAGTTGTCTTGGCCTTGGCAGCAGTTTTATGCATCGTAACTTTGAATTCGTCGGTGACCTCCGGGGCGGCTATTGAGGAGGCAAACTTGACTGCCTTTCCAGCAAAAGTGGAGGAGAGGCCCATTGTTGACGTAGATACATACATATATATATATATATATATATATATATATATATATATGCATATTGAACGGAATAAAAGTGACGGGCTAGACCTAATATACGAAGCCCAATTATTCTGGCGTTACTCCAGCCACGTTATCAAGTGGACCGGCCCAGTTATTACCAAGCCCATGGCCCGGCAACAAAGATCAGTCGACCTAGCTCATTGTCCGACCATTATTGGTCCCGACCTAGCTTAGTCCGACACACGACGATCAGCTCCTGGTACAAATCCCATCCGGCTATAATACAATGTCAGGTCGACCTTGACCTACAAAGGCGACCTCGACCTACAGAGACGTACGTCGACCAAAGACTTTCATCAACCGTCTCCTACAATTTCGGAGTCAGTAACGCCCACGACTCTCTCCATGATTTTAGGGATTCTACTCAATCCTACTACAATTCTACTTCTTGTCAAAGACTATAAATACTTAACAACATACGCCGTTTAGAGGTAATGTCTTATTTGCTGTTCAATTGATCTCAATACAGTTTATAAGCCATACACGTGTTACTTACTCTCACGCCGGAGGGTCTTAGCCAAAGACCACCCTAGCTAGTCATGTGTTCACTGTTTCAGGTCAAATTAAGCCAGTGGATCAACCTAATTGCTGGACTAGGCTGATCAACACGTTCCTTGCAGCATCATATATGTATATATATACATATACATTTATTTAAATAAATACATATGTATATATAAACACATATGTGTTTGCATATATATACGTGTATCAGTGTATCTGTGCGATATGTGTGTGTGTGTGTGTGTGTGTGTGTGTGTGTGTGAGTGTGAGTGTGAGTGTGTGAGTGTATATATATACATATGTTCTTTTCTTAAGCCCTAAAACTTAAAACCCTAAATATAATAAATGGTGTGTGAAACTAGTATAACAACATTTAAAATTAAATATCAAGTAACTAAGTACACTTGATAAATAAATATGAATAATTTTATTTTTATTTAAAAAAAGAATAAATTTATTTTATAAATATTTAACTATTGTCTATTTTTTATTTAATCAACGCCCTAACCTCTATTTTTGAAAAAAAATTAGTAGCGAAAAATATATAAATATATTTGATTGCTAGGTAAATTACATATTCCATCTCACCCAAAATATTGAGAGTCATTTTGAAAAAGTTAATTTTTAATTAAAAAATAAAAAATAATTTTCCTATTTATTTTCAAACCTATTCGCAAAAATATAATAAATTCTAAAAAACAATTGAAAAAAATATATTTTGGGAAAAAGACCAAGCTCGAGCTCGATAACAACTCGAATTAGAGCTTGTATCAAACTCGATAAGGCTCGAACTCAAGTGCATCTGATTTTAGATTTTTCAAAAAAAAAAAGTCCAAGCTCGAGCTCGGCTCGTTTAACTTGAGTTGTTCGCGAACAACTTGAAACTCGATTCGATCCGAGCTCGAACAATCAACCTGGGCTCGAGCTTGAGCTCGAGAAAAGCTCAAGCTCGATAATTTTCACACGAGCTCGAGCTCGAAACTCCAAAGCTCGACTCGGCTCGTTTACGGCCCTAGATGAAGGGAGTATCAAAGTTGTTTGTCATTGCCCGAATAAATTTAGGATAAATTACCACTCCTAGTGAAATATAAATATAAGAATCCATCAATAACAACACATTAAGCTAGGAGGCAAATTTCCATGACCACAATGAACAGTAAATTTGAGAACCTAGGTTGATGTTTGTATCATTACCAGATTCAAATTAGATCCAATTACTCTTAAGTCATAACACTCTTATGCACTGCGATTTGATTAGGCTTCTATTCCATATTATAATTTTGATGATAGTAGAGATTTTACGATCCACAGATTCTAAAATTATGTTGAACTGGATTTACTAAACAAATTGCATCTTTTTCATATTCTTTTCTTGTTTCTCATGAAAAATTTGCATTTTTAAAGATCTAGGATTCTTCTCGATGAAAAAAATAAGTGCACTAGATGCAGAATCTTTGAGAATTGTACCAGAGGCACTTGACAGGATCATGAACAACAGAACAGCTGCCATTGTTGACATCATTTGAGCAGGTCAGAATTGCTTATATGATTGTTGTGATTTATTGAGGAAAGCTGGTTGAAATAGGCAAATTTTTGTTATCTATGGTAAACCTATTTGTGGTATGCATATGAACCAAGACAGCATTAACTTTTAGTTGCTTATGATTCAAAGCTGCGATCTTATTTTTTCTACTGTTTATGGAGGTTCCCTCCATGCTTCTTTTAGTCGCATAAATTAATCTCTTGCGAAGTTAAATACGGACACTCACTCGGGATAAAGGGAGTATTATTATCATTTTGCTAGCTCTTGCGTTGATGATAAATTCTGTCAAAGTCAAATATGGACACTCAATTTATTAAGATTGTTGCACTGGTTGGAGAAAGTGGGAGTGGTAAATCAAGCGTGGTATCATTGTTGAAAAAGTTCTATGACCATGAAGCATGTCAAATTACACTAGATGGGTGGAAATGCAGAAGCTAAAATTGAAATGCTTAAGAAAGCAGATGGGTCTTGCACGTCAAGAGCCTGTTTTGTTTAATGGGACAATCTGCGCCTACATTGCATAAGGAAAGCAGGGCGTTGCCATAGAGACAAAAATTTAAGCTACAGCTGAGTTAGCAAATACTTACTAGTTCATTTGTGGGTTACCATATTATACACATAGAGGTATATATTACTTTTAGTTCTATGCATAGGAAGACTGAGATTTTTCAGTCCAAATCCACCAAATAATTCAAAACATATGCAGGGGCGTGCAATGACTGTAGGGGAGAGAGAGATTTTATTTTTTGCTATGCTGTGCTTAGCTTATTCACTTAAGTAATTTACAATGTTGGCAACCTCCACACTCATACAATATTACAAACATTTCTAGCAAAAGAAATCACTCACTTTCCGGGAACAAAGTTGGTGGCAAAAGCCCATGCATTGTTGTTAACTGGGTCAGCAAGGTGGTCTGCAAGGTTCTCCAATGGTCCCTTTCCGGTTACTATGGCCTGAACAAAGAATCCAAACATCGAGAACATAGCAAGTCTTCCATTCTTGAGCTCCTTCACCTTCAATTCAGCGAAAGCCTCTGGATCGTCAGCCAAACCCAATGGGTCAAAGCTCCCACCTGGGTACAATGGGTCAACTACCTCACCGAGTGGGCCTCCTGCAATTCTGTATCCCTCAACAGCACCCATCAAGATAACTTGGGTTGCCCAGATTGCCAAAATGCTCTGTGCGTGAACCAAGCTTGGGTTACCCAAATAGTCTAGCCCACCCTCACTGAAGATCTGAGCTCCAGCCTTGAACCAAACGGCTTCACCAAACTTCACACCGTTCCGGGATAGAAGCTCGGGGAAAACGCAACCAAGAGCTCCAAGCATAGCCCATCTGGAGTGGATCACCTCGAGCTCACGGTTTTTGGAAAATGTCTCCGGGTCAGCTGAGAGCCCAGCAGTGTCCCAACCATAGTCACCGGGAAATTCTCCAGTGAGGTATGATGGGGCCTCTCCGGAGAATGGGCCCAAGTACTTGACTCTGTCAGGGCCATACCATGGGCTGCCAGACGAGACAGTCTTGGCCTTGGAAGCAGTTTTACGCATGGTTACCTTGAATTTGCCGTTGGTGACTCCTGAGGTGGCGACGGAGGGGGCAACCTTGACTGTCTTTCCCGAAAAAGTGGAGGAGAGAGCCATTGTTGAAGCAGCCATGGATATGTATTTGGAAGGAAGAAAGGTGAGCTTTTATTACTGGAGAAGGGAGATAGGTCGGATGAAAGGTGTGGAAATTACTGTGATTTTGTGATTCTCTATATATATTGGCCCAAGATAGTTTCTAAGATTTATTACAGTTGGGAGTATATAGTCTGCATATCTTTTCAATAATTCCCAACCACGAGTTACACCATTACATGTGGGGACTTAAGAACCAATAAGACATGTCAATATATATTGGATCAGTCTAGTCCACATATTCTCTTAAAAATCTTATGACCCCGTTCAAAATTAATGTCCGTTTTTGTTCTTGATCAAGAACAAAAATGGACTTTCATTTTAGAACGGAGGGCATATGTTTTACTTGGTAGATAATTTACTAATGCTTGAATTTAGTGTAAGTGCATATTAATTTGCTCTTCTGCAGAGTTTTCTCTTAAAGTCAGGTGCCTAGGTCCTTTTTTATCTTCATTTCCATCTTTCTTTTTTTCTATTCAGGGAATGGTGAAGATAAATTATACAAGGTGTACAATGCATCCAAATTCATCAGGCAGCATACTTTGGGATTACTGATGTAAGTTCATATGGAACTTAAAAAAAAATCTAAACATTACAAATGAGTTCAAGCATTGAGGATTCTCCTAGCACGAAAACTATATGTACTTAATTCGAAATCCAAACATTATTCTTGTATGAGTATAATGTGTGCAGTCAGAATATGATAGTTAATAAGCTCAAATTGCATAAATAACCTTATACATTATGAGTTGATTAGGCTTTTTGATGCTACCATGAGAAATCTTGGTTGCACAGGGACTGAAGTGGCAATGGATACTTCGGCAGCTTCCTCCTTGACAGCTCGTCTACACACAAGAAACACACGTGAACTAGGCCGGGGGTGTCTCCGGCGTACCCCCTCCGGCGTGAGAATAAGGTTAGATGGACAAGGAAGAGAGTACAACAATGGAGGTTTTGAGAGAGAAGGTAGGGAGAGAGATCTTACCATACAATGAGCACTATTCACCCTTTATATACTCCTAAGCCCCCCATGTGCCTTGCACATGGGGGGACACTTGTCAATCATCCAAAGGAGGTCTCTCAACCAACCTCAACTTAGTGGGATTTCACTATTCACCTTGTCACATCAATCATCCATCACAAGTATTTAGGGTTAGGGGCGTAGGCGACAATCAACGTAACATCCTGGTAACGCCCTAAGTTCCATGTCGCTCTGGCGACAACCTAACTATAGGCGACATCAACTGTCATGTCGCTCTGACCTAGGTAGCCCGCGAGCAACGTACTCCTCTTACTTATCAGGCGAGCATGAGCTCGGCCATGTCTTTCGCATGCCCCCATTGCCCCTAAAATCTGTATCCCCACGTCCCTTCTCGCCGGGGCCTATTTAAATAGCTCAAGGAGCCTATTCCTTTTATGTCATTTGCCAGGGCAAATTTCCTTGGGCGGCCCAAGCCCAGTGGGCCTGGACCTTAATTAGCTATTGGGCCTGGTTTCTTATTATTAGGGCCCAATGTATTTTATAGGATCGTATCAGAAGCCCCCAAGTTCAAGCCTCGGATTATTTATGGTCCAGGCGAGAACTTTATTTGATGTCGCACGATTCTCGCAGTTTATTCTTCATATGGGCGAGGAAACAGTCCTTGTCCGTCACGCATGTGCCACGTGTCGTAACGGGGGCGAGCCAGACGGTTGGGGGGCCGTACACTTACGTTGGGAACCGAGCCGTCTCCTCTTAAATATTCACAATAATGGGGGGAATTTCAAAAATCATACCCCTCCATTAATTTCCCCTCGTAAATCCCCCCAAACCCTTCAATTCCTACACTTTCGGAGTTTAAAAACCCCTCACCATCATCTCACACTCTGTACTCCTCTTAGATCGCAGACACCCCTCATATCCAACTTATTCGCATATTTCGGAGCATTCTAAGGAGTTTCAGGAGAAGAAGGGTGGCGTACAGAGCTTTCAAGCTTCCTTTTCAACTACTCCTTCAAGCTTTCATTCCAATCTGCAACTTCCCAGGTAATTTTTCTAACTTTGACTTCCCGCATGAATTCTCGCTTGAGTTCTTGCTTGAATTCTCGCTAGGATTCTCGCAGTTGCAATTTTAAGTTTTCTCGTAAATGGTCAAGTCTTTTTTCCAAAACTTGTTAAGTCTGGTTATAGCGCAATAGATGGGGAGAGGGTTTTCAAAAAAGAGATGGTGAGGGCAGGGGCTTGCATCTCAATTACAGATCCTCATTCCTTGCTTAGGCGACATGAGTTTGGATGTCGCCCTTTCCTCTCCCCATAATACCTGACCCCATGCACACTTTCTTCACAAAATTATACCCCCCTCCTGCCTGTGACATCTCTTTCCTTAAACTGATTTTTCTAGCACTATCGTAGCCCCCAAATTTACTTGGTCCTCCCTTCTATTCACAGGTCATGTCTTCTTCAAACTCAACATCTGACCATGATGTCTCGGACACCTTAGCAGCCGAGACCCTAGGGCGACAACCTGTCTCACAGGGTTCTTCCAACCCTGAGGTCGCCGGCTCCAGCAGCTCTTCTCATTCCCATTTGCAATCTCACTACTATGTTAAGTATGGGATTAACCCGGACATTTATCATATAGAACCATATGTTGGGGACTTATCCCTTGCCGCTATGCGAAATAGAAAAGATGGGGTCATTGTGTTTCCATCTCAATTAGACGCCGGCCTTAGGATCCCAATAGACCCCTTCCTTGTCGCCGTCTTAATCCACTCCCAAGCCGCCATTGTAGATCTTCATCCCAATGCTATCAGGGTCCTTACGAGCTACATAGTGATTTGTAGGGCCTTAAAGCAAGAACCCACACTTCCCCTTTTTGTTAATTTGTTTGATGGTTATACTTCTGTATCTCAGAGGCATGGCGTAGTTGAAAACCGACTCTCTGTCAAGTACAAGAGTCCTAGGCTTCTTACCCCCTTACCTAGAAAGGTCCACAATTGGCAATCCAACCCACTTCTGATTATATCCCGTATAGGCTGGACTCATCCATGTGACCTTGGCGACATATACACAAAGATCATAACCCGGAATGCCTTAGTTTCTGGCGACTCCAGGCTGAGAGCAAAATTTTTTAAGGTTTTAGAAGATGCCTCAGACACAGGGCTAGCGTTATTTTCATGGCGGGATATACTATCTCGCCCTTCCTTGCTTAGGAAAGTTGGTCTTCCCGATTATCGCTATCATGACGACGAATCTCGCCTGATCATCAAACCACTAGACCCGTACCCTGGTTGGGACCGCCATTCTGGGGATGTTCTCGCCTCCGAGTGCGGGCCTTGCAAAAAGAAAGATCATTGTTGCAACGCTATGTTTGAGGTTTTAAGTACGTATTTCATTTCCCATTAGTCTTTACTTTGTTTTTCTATTTCTCTTTATTTAACATCTTTTCCTCGGGTGTTCGACTCATGGACATCTCCGACAGATGTGCCAATGCCGCGGCCAGATCCGATGGTCGTCGTAAGCGACTTACGAATGCCCGCCAAGCCGAATTATCCAAGGCCCCGGAGATAGAGCTCCCCATTTCTCGCGACGGGGATGATGCCGAGGCAATTGCTCGCGAGAAAAGGCTGTTTGCCGGCCGCCGAGAGGGCAGCGGGGCAATCGCGAAAATCTAGCCGAGTAAAAACTCCTCTAAGGTCATCCGCCATTTCGCAACAGGAAGAGAGAATGGAAGTAGAGGCAGGTGAAGAAGATCTTTGAGGTTCTTTGTGATAGAGCCCTGTCCTTGATCAAGTCCCCCCAGCCCTCTGGTTCTCGCTCTCACAAAAGGGGGCGCACCGAGGAGGAAACTGAACCAGTAGAAGAATCAACTGAAGGGGAGGCTGAGTTGGTGAGCTGGCTTAGGGAAGGATTTGAGATGCCTACGGAGAGAGAAGACTTGTATAATCTTGGTGTGGAAATCGCCTCAGTTCCCCTACTGGAAGGCTTTAACCTTCATTCCCGTGATCCTCACAACAGTCTCATCGGCGCCGGCATACTTGAGCGGACCTGCGACAGGGCGGCCATAAGAGAAGTGGTTGAACAAGACGTTGACTTATCTTTGAACTTTGCCGGCCTTCAGATTTGCAGCGTAAGTGCTTGCCGCTTAACACTTTATACTTGGTAATCTACTTTTAATTCATCAACATCCTTCAAACTATTAACTTTTCCCGAACCTTCACAGGTGGCGAGTACTTTGCGTGGATTCAGGGACAAATATAAAATGGCGATGCGTGAGGCCGAGAAAGCGGATAAGGCTCGCAAGCGCGCAGTGGCTGAGAGAGAAAAATACAAAGGTAGATGTGGCGAGATGGAGAAAGAGTTGGCATCACTGCAGGGTGAGCAACTGAAGGCGGCGAGAGTGCGAAGGCAAGCGAAAACAAGGCCTTGCAGGCTGAGGATAAAGCGAAGGAGGTTTCCGCAGGAAAGGTGGCGCTAGAGGAGAAGATTCAGACCCTTGAAGCCGACAATTTGGCCCTGACGACCAAGAATGATGACCTGATCGCGGAGATTGCCGCCAACAAAGAGAGAGCAGAGACTGACGCGATGGACATGTACGACAAGGCTTTACTTCACGTCATGCGGGCAGCGACGGCAAGCTCTGAGGACATCCCGGCTATAACTCCTGAACTTATCGCGAAATGGGGCTCAGAGCAGATCTACAGCGACTTTTGTCGCCGCGGTCACCCCATTGTCCCTTATGAAGACGGAGAGCTGAAGGCTTTGGCTACAGAAGACGAGCTTCTGGGCAAGCCGACCTGGGAACCTCCTACCCTCGTCGAAAAAGACGCTCTGTCAATGTGGGTGGATCTAATTGGCGAAAAAGGTCAAGCTCTCCTAGCCGCTAAAAACGCCGCTCGCGATGCCCGCCGTGCTGCCCGAATCTCTGCTGGTGAAAAACAACCCTCTGCCTCCTGATTTAACTGTGGTTCTTTTTTAAACAATGTTTTGTGGTTTGCTCTTAGACAATTTACTTTCTTGCTTTTTAAACAATAGTAGCTTTTGGGAATGTCGCGGTTTGCGACTTAGACATTTACATCTTATTTTTGGATTGGTGCCTAGCATTTCGCTCTTCTAGGTCACCGCCCCTTTTTATCTCGCCCATAAAAATTTTGGAACTTTTCTAGGCGCCTAGCATTTCGCTCTTCTAGGTCGCCGCGCCTGGCATTTCACTCTTCCAGGTCGCAAGGTTTGGTGCCTAGCATTTCGCTCTTCTAGGTCACCGCCCCTTTTTATCTCGCCCATAAAAATTTTGGGACGTTTCTAGGCGCCTAGCATTTCGCTCTTCTAGGTCGCCGCACCTGGCATTTCACTCTTCCAGGTCGCAAGGTTTGGTGCCTAGCATTTCGCTCTTCTAGGTCACCGCCCCTTTTTATCTCGCCCATAAAATTTTTGGGACTTTTCTAGGCGCCTAGCATTTCGCTCTTCTAGGTCGCCGCGCCTGGCATTTCACTCTTCCAGGTCGCAAGGTTTAGTGCCTAGCATTTCGCTCTTCTAGGTCACCGCCCCTTTTTATCTCGCCCATAAAAATTTTGGGACTTTTCTAGGCGCCTAGCATTTCGCTCTTCTAGGTCGCCGCGCACGGCATTTCACTCTTCCAGGGTCGCAAGGTTTGGTGCCTAGCATTTCGCTCTTCTAGGTCACCGCCCCTTTTTATCTCGCCCATAAAAATTTTGGGACTTTTCTAGGCGCCTAGCATTTCGCTCTTCTAGGTCGCCGCGCCTGGCATTTCACTCTTCCAGGTCGCAAGGTTTGGTGCCTAGCATTTCGCTCTTCTAGGTCACCGCCCCTTTTTATCTCGCCCATAAAAATTTTGGGACTTTTCTAGGCGCCTAGCATTTCGCTCTTCTAGGTCGCCGCGCCTGGCATTTCACTCTTCCAGGTCGCACTCCATCTTCAAGCTTTATCAATCCATCTTTAAGCTTTATCAATCCATCTTTAAGCTTTATCAATCCATCTTTAACCACTTTGTCACAGCATGAGCGGCAACAATCTTTATCGCTTTCTTCAGGCTTTCATGGCAGCAACTTTCTTATCCTGGTTCATGAAGTCATCAATCAAAGGAGAAATTCATTAGTATTTTACAAGTAACCTATTCGCGACAATCATATTGAAACTACCTCCCACCATTGCTTTCATGCTATACACAAATTTACATGCCATCAGATCTACAAATTTTACATAACTTCCCCTCCCTATCGACAGTCAAAATATCAACAAGGAAAAGTTATACAACTTTTATGATCTACGGCAAACAATCAAAAAGGGAATAGAAAGGTCGCTGCAGCTTCACTGATAGAATCGCTTGAGATGGTCGACACTCCAAGCGTTCTTCAGCTCCTCGCCATCCGGCTTTCGCAACTTGTATGTTCCTTCTCGCACCACGCTTGACACTTGAAATGGACCTTCCCACTTTTCGTTCAACTTGGTGTAACCTGGCTTGGCTCCCGTTACCTCTGCACTTCTCAAGACCCAATCTCCGACATCAAAAGATCTTTTATTAACTCGCCTATCATGCTTAGCCTTCATCCTTTGCTTGTAATTGATCATTTTCATTCTCGCATACATCCTCTTCTCATCAATCAAATCTAAATCATTGCACCGCCTTTGTCCGTTTCTCGCCTCATCATAATACGTAACCCGATATGTTGGCAGAGCCATCTCGGCAGGCGCCATAGCCTCCGATCCATATGTAAGGGCAAAGGCGCCTCACCGATTGATCCTTTGACTGGTTCGCACATACCATAAAGCTATAGGCAACTCCTCAAGCCATGCTCCTCCCCTTCCTTCAAGGTTTTGCGCAAGGTTACAATAATCTGCTTGTTAGCCGCTTCTGCCTGACCGTTGCACTGTGGTCGGTAAACCGCCGACATCCAATGTTTAACATTAACTCTCGCACACTCCGCCGAGAATTTCTTTCCAAACTGAGTACCATGATCCGAAATGATTGCTCGAGGGACCCCATATCTACACCAAATGTTTTCCTGCACAAACTTGATAACCTGATCCTCACTAATTGTCGCTAAAGCTTTAGCCTCTGTCCACTTTGTAAAATAATCAACTGCGACAACCACATACTGGCAACCACCCTTGGCCTTCGGGAAAGGCCCTATCAAATCTATTCCCCACATGTCGAACGGCCAAGTTGGCACAATAGGTGTCTGCTCGGTGGCTGGTTGCCGCGGAATATTGCCAAATCGCTGACACTTCTCGCACTTCTTAACATACAACTCTGCATCTTTCCTTAGGCTGGGCCAATAATATCCATGAAATAATATTTTGTCAGCTAGTGTTCTCGCACCAGGATGGCCTCCACAAATACCCTCATGAATTTCAAACAATACTTTCTGTACCATGCTCGGCCCAACACACCTCATCAGCGGCTTCGAGAAGGATCTCCTATATAATACTCCATCTTGTACAGTGAACCTTGGTGATGTCGCCTTTATCAACTTTGCCTTGCTCTCATCTGGCGGCAACTCCCCCATATCCAAGAATTCCTTCATTTCAACAACCCAATCCTTCTCGCCGTCGACAATCTCCGCGATAGACTGTCTGTTGATCACCGTCATCTCGACATATTCAATCATTGGCTCATCGGCAGTGCTCTGTACTTCAGCTCCGTGGCCGACTCAAGCCAACTCGTCGGCTCGCGAGTTATCGCCTATCAATCCGAACCAACTCCTGCATTCAAAACTTTTAACAAACTTCTCGCCAAGTCACAATACTTCATCAAGACGGCGCTCAAAACTCCAAAATCACCATTCACTTGATTAACGACCCACTGAATCTGAATGAATCACAACCTTAGTCAATCCCATATCCCGCGCCAATTCTATTCCGGCTATCAATGCTTCATACTCAGCTTGATTATTTGAGACACTGAATTTAAACCTCAACGCTTTCTCGTACTTGACCTCCTCATCAGGCGAGGTTAGGGTGATTCCCGCGCCGCCCCTCTCTTTTGAAGATGATCCGTCCACATATACAACCCAACAATCAGGCGGTCTCACCCTTTCTACCATCGAACTAGGCTCACCCTGACTCTCCCCTTTCTCCTTCTCCTTATTCCCGCTGATCTCGTCTCGCGACCCAATGAAGGATGTCTCCACAATGAAATCTGCCAAAGCCTGCGCCTTGATGGCGCGGCGAGATTCGTATCTGATATCAAACTCAGTTAACTCAATAGACCATCTCAACAATCTCCCCGCGGCATCTGGCCGCTGCAAAATCTTCCTAAGAGGAGCGTCACTCAATACGACAATGGTGTGTGCGACAAAATAAGCTCTCAATTTCCTTGCGGCCATCACTAAAGCATAAGCCAGCTTCTCGGCATTAAAGTACCTTGACTCTACCTCGCTCAATGCCTTTGACACATAGTAAATTGGCCTTTGACCCCCCTTATCCTCGCGCACCAAAACAGCGGCTACGGCCAAGTCTGAAGCAGCCAAGTACACAAACAACTCCTCCCCTTCAACAGGGCTACACAGAATGGGAGGCTTGCCCAAATAGGTCTTCATTTGATCAAAAGCGACATCACACTCTTCATTCCAAACAAAACTCTTTACCCCCTTCAGAACCTTAAAAAACGGTAAACACCTTTCTGCCAACTTGGAAATGAACCTCCCCAAAGCGATAATCCTTCCATTCAACCTCTGGATTTCTCGAATTGACTTAGGTGGCGACATATCCAGTAAAGCTTGAATCTTTTCGGGATTAGCCTCTATCCCGCGTCTGTTCACCAGGAAACCCAAAAACTTTCCCGCTGTGACACCAAATGTGCATTTACTCGGGTTCAATTTCATTGAGTTCCTCCTTAGATTCTCAAACGTCTCGGCGAGATCTAACACATGATCATACTCCTTTGTCTTTATCACCATATCATCAATATAAGCCTCCAAGTTTCGCCCAATCTGCGACTTGAAGACTTCATTTACCATTCGTTGATAAGTCGCCCCGGCATTCTTCAAGCCAAATGGCATCATCTTATAGCAAAAATTACCTTTGGGGGTTCGAAAAGCTGTCTTCGCCTTGTCATTCTCGCACATTTTGATTTGATGGTATCCTGAGTAAGCGTCAATAAAACTGAAAACCCTGTGCCCAGCAATCGAATCAACCAGCTTGTCAATCTTAGGCAACGGGTAGCAGTCCTTAGGGCAGGCGGTGTTTAGGTCGGTAAAATCAATGCACATCCGCCATTTTTTGTTCGACTTTAGGACCATAACAGGACATGCCAACCAAACAGGATACTGAATCTCTTCTATGATTCCCGCCTTCAGCAATTTATCAACCTCTTCAACAACTGCGCTCTCCTTCTCTGGCGACAAGTGCCTAACCCTTTGTTTGAAAGGCTCAACATTGGGATCGACATTCAAGCAGTGCAGAGCAACGTTCTCGTCAATCCCCCTCATATCCTCTGGTCGCCAAGCGAACACATCCAAATTATCCTTTAGGAATTCCACCCGCCTTTTCTCGCTCATCTCCGAATAGGTTGCTTCCCGATTTTAACCCGCCAAGCTCCGGAAATACCGATTAATCTCTACCTCTTCAAGCTCTTCGCCAGCCTGAATCTCGGGCTCATCTCGCGTTTCTAAAGTTTCAACTTCTATTCTTTTCCGCTTTCTACTGATCGGGGCATTGGCGGGAATCACCTTCGCAGGATTATCAAACGAGCTGCCGGTAGGTTGCCCATGTTCATCCTCAACTTCCACCGTTTCACAATCCTCATCAGACTCAGCAACAGAATCTTCCTCCATTACTTCCTCAATCCTGGGCTCCTCCATCTGAACAAATTGAACCGCACCAGGGTAATTCATGTCCGATCTCACTTCCGCGACATTACTTCCGAGATCCATCTCCCCTGCGACATGTTTCTCTACGCTTGCACGCCCTGTGTCGCCACATGACCATTTCATTTCGCTTGGCCTCCTCATTTGTTTCTCGCGACAATCAAAGCCGTCCCATCCTTCATACTTTCGCTTCCACCCAATCTTCGGGCTCCACGAACTCTATCACGTTGATTCTCAATCGGCTAGAATGAGACTTTGTCGTCATCGAGCTAGTAGAGGCCCCTTGGCCTTCATCATTTCCTTTTTCTTTCTCGCCACGCTGATCGCTTCACTCTTCAAACATCTATACCTTTAGCGGTTGGAAACTTTACCCTTTGGTGCGGGATCGATATCACCATCTCAAAACTCAAAGAAAATGGGATTCCAACTATGGCATTATATGCGGAAACCAAATCAATCACCATAAATTCCACCTGCTCGCTTCTCACAAGATCACCATCTCCGACCTCCACTTCCAACATAATTGTTCCTTTAACCTTAACTGAATGATTTGTAAACCCTTCGAGATATCCCTTATACGGTACCAAATTTGCATCAGTGTAATTCATCCTTCGAAAAGCCTCATAATACAAGACATTCCTACTCGCTCCTGAATCGACCATCACGCGCTGTACCACACTGTTTCCCGGACAAATAGTGATGACCACCGGTTGGTTCCCATGACCTTTCGTAGCGCCTAGCTCACCTCGAGAAACTAATCACTCCCGTCTTCGCTTGCGACAAACGGAGGAATGTCGAAACTGTGCGACAACATCATAATTTGATTATCAAGCTGAGCGATACTAGGCAATGGATCCTGAATCACATCAACGATATTTCTATCCCGCACTTTCTCCTGGCTCTTCCCGCCTTCATCTCGCCTCTTATCTCCCTCAAGATACTGCTTGAAGTCGCCATTATCAATCCTCCCTTGTACCATCCTCCTCAAATTATAACAATCATCCGTACTATGCCCCTTGTCCTTATGAAAATCGCAATACTTATTCGGATCCTCGCGGCATAAGATCCTTCTCGGATGGGATAAGGCTCTGGGAATTCCTCCTTCCGAAAGATCTCGCTCAAAGAAGTATTCAACTTACCGAACTTGATCATTTTTCCCCGACTGCCCCCTACCACGGCCGCTCCCCGCCCCCACCGTAACGACTTCCGCCGCGACCTCCTAACTCGCCCTTGTTTTCCTCTTTCACCACCTCTATTCTTTCTTTAACACTTTTCCCGCTGACCTCGCCGCTGGAGGGAGACCTTGACTACCTCCTCCTTCGTACTCACCGCAATATGCTCTAACCCTTTCATATAGCTCGCCAGTAGTCTTGGGTAGCCGCATACGTAATTCCGCCTTGAAAAACCCAGCAAAGAACTCCGTAGTTGAATAACATAATGATCTCGCTCGATCGACATCGGCAATTCGATTCACCACTCCCATAAACCTATCGCAAAAGCCGAGATACTTTCTCCTTCATTCTCGCTTCAAACCGCATAGCTCGGTTTTTTGAGCGGGCCGCGCTCCCGACCCACCGAATCTCGCCAAAACTTATTTTTGAGGTCCCGGTACCCCGACACCGATTCCGCCAGGCCGCGCCAAGAACCACTCCGAGTGCATGATCGGCGAGTGCTCGCAAACGCCTTACATATCACGGCTTCATTATCGGTCGGTAGCGACAACGTTACCTCAAACCCTCCAACATGAGTGTTAGCTCTAGTATTCCACCGAATAATTTGGTAGATTCGGCATGCGAAAAGCAGGTCGTGGGCGGCAATTTGGATGCTCTTTGCAAATGGGGCCAACTAAGAACCTCTCATTTCCTGGGGCTTGGTTCCCGCTTCTAACTCTTTAATCTTCTTTGCCATCTCTGCCATTTCGGATCTCCACTTATCATCTTCACTTTTCTTCGCCTTTTCCAATTCGCGGCTTTAGCCGCTCCACGGCTTTTAAAGCCTTCGGCCGCTCTGACGACCTCTGCAATCTTTTCGGCTTCGCGGCTTTCTCCGCCCTTTCCTTATCACTCATTTCTCGCCGCCTACGGTCTCTATCCCGGCCGACAACTCATCCCGATGAGCTCTGTCAGAATACCTAGACCGATGCGATCTTTCTCTCACATACGTTTCATCATCGGAATATCTCGAGCGACTTGGCGCATAGTCTCTGTCCGCTGTGGATCCCTCATCACTTTCATACCCAAAATAATAAGAGTCATCTCGCGAATTTCCTGACTTGTGATAAATCCTTCCTTCTTCAAGGCGATCTGCGCGCCTCCTTTTGACCCTTTCAGATCTCGCCCTTTCATCATTTCGACGCCTACGACCTCTTTCCTCGTTCCCGTGCGGCGACATGTCCCTTGCTCGCCCGTCATCTCGCCTAGAAGCATTCTGACTGGCACTCCGTCCTCCTCTATCCTGCCCTTCCACTTCGATCGACAACTCAGGCGGGATCACCGTAGGTGCTTGGCCCATCTTTTTTAACCTCTCATTGTTCGCGAGAACCTTCATCATATAGGCGTTCTCCTTCCTTAACTTCTCAGCTTCGGCCCTAGCACTCTGGGTTTTAGACGGAACGGGATCCTGATCTACGGCTTTTTCTTTGTTTCTCGCTTCTCTTTCTCTTTCTTCTCGCCTCCTGGTGCTCCTGATTGCCGAATCGGTATCTGTAGTATGGACCTCGCCTTCCCGGGCAGTTCCTGATCTCGCCCCTCGAGTATCCTTGCGATTAGGCGTCTCCAACTCCAGATTGCGGGTATCCTTCGTCTGGGCGTTCTTATCTTGAACCATTCTGGGCACTTTCTGGGCTTAACAATGATCATAAACCACTACCCAATAACCTTTTTCCAAAGTAACCAACCTGAAACACACTTTTTGTACTAACACCAATGGATTCAAACCCTAAAACATCAACCTCAACAACTGAAAATACCGGTGCTCTTCCAACAATCCACAAACCTTTGAACCATCATACAAGAAGGAAGATTTCGTGTCCCTAAGAACGGAACCAACCGATGCTACCATGAGAAATCTTGGTTGCAATGTGAGGGACTGAAGTGGCAATGGATACTTCGGGCAGCCTTCCTCCTTGACACTCGCCTACACACAAGAAACACACGTGAACTAGGCCGGGGGTGTCTCCGGCGTACCCCCTCCGGTGTGAGAATAAGGTTAGATGGACAAGGAAGAGAGTACAACAATGGAGGTTTTGAGAGAGAAGGTAGGGAGAGAGATCTTACCATACAATGAGCACTATTCACCCTTTATATACTCCTAAGCCCCCCATGTGCCTTGCACATGGGGGGACACTTGTCAATCATCCAAAGGAGGTCTCTCAACCAACCTCAACTTAGTGGGATTTCACTATTCACCTTGTCACATCAATCATCCATCACAAGTATTTAGGGTTAGGGGCGTAGGCGACAATCAACGTAACATCCTGGTAACGCCCTAAGTTCCATGTCGCTCTGGCGACAACCTAACTATAGGCGACATCAACTGTCATGTCGCCCTGACCTAGGTAGCCCGCGAGCAACGTACTCCTCTTACTTATCAGGCGAGCATGAGCTCGGCCATGTCTTTCGCATGCCCCCATTGCCCCTAAAATCTGTATCCCCACGTCCCTTCTCGCCGGGGCCTATTTAAATAGCTCCAAGGAGCCTATTCCTTTTATGTCGCTGCCAGGGCAAATTTCCTTGGGCGGCCCCGAGCCCGATGGGCTCTGGACCTTAATTAGCTATTGGGCCTGGTTTCTTATTATTAGGGCCCAATGTATTTTATAGGATCGTATCAGAAGCCCCCAAGTTCAAGCCTCGGATTATTTATGGTCCAGGCGAGAACTTTATTTGATGTCGCACGATTCTCGCAGTTTATTCTTCATATGGGCGAGGAAACAGTTCTTGTCCGTCACGCATGTGCCACGTGTCGTAACGGGGGCGAGCCAGACGGTTGGGGGGCCGTACACTTACGTTGGGAACCGAGCCGTCTCCTCTTAAATATTCACAATAATGGGGGGAATTTCAAAAATCATACCCCTCCATTAATTTCCCCTCGTAAATCCCCCCAAACCCTTCCATTCCTACACTTTCGGAGTTTAAAAACCCCTCACCATCATCTCACACTCTGTACTCCTCTTAGATCGCAGACACCCCTCATATCCAACTTATTCGCATATTTCGGAGCATTCTAAGGAGTTTCAGGAGAAGAAGGGTGGCGTACAGAGCTTTCAAGCTTCCTTTTCAACTACTCCTTCAAACTTTCATTCCAATCTGCAACTTCCCAGGTAATTTTTCTAACTTTGACTTCCCGCATGAATTCTCGCTTGAGTTCTTGCTTGAATTCTCGCTAGGATTCTCGCAGTTGCAATTTTAAGTTTTCTCGTAAATGGTCAAGTCTTTTTTCCAAAACTTGTTAAGTCTGGTTATAGCGCAATAGATGGGGAGAGGGTTTTCAAAAAAGAGATGATGAGGGTAGGGGCTTGCATCTCAATTACAGATCCTCATTCCTTGCTTAGGCGACATGAGTTTGGATGTCGCCCTTTCCTCTCCCCATAATACCTGACCCCATGCACACTTTCTTCACAAAATTATACCCCCCTCCTGCCTGTGACATCTCTTTCCTTAAACTCGATTTTTCTAGCACTATCGTAGCCCCCAAATTTACTTGGTCCTCCCTTCTATTCACAGTCATGTCTTCTTCAAACTCAACATCTCGACCATGATGTCTCTGACACCTTAGCAGCCCCGAGACCCTAGAGCGACAATCGTCTCACGGGGTTCTTCCAACCCCGAGGTCGCCGGCTCCAAAGCAGCCTCTTCTCATTCCCATTTGCAATCTCACCACTATGTTAAGTATGGGATTAACCCTGGACATTTATCATATAGAACCATATGTTGGGGACTTATCCCTTGCCGCTATGCGAAATAGAAAAGATGGGGTCATTGTGTTTCCATCTCAATTAGACGCCGGCCTTAGGATCCCAATAGACCCCTTCCTTGTCGCTGTCTTGATCCACTCCCAAGCCGCCATTGTAGATCTTCATCCCAATGCTATCAGGGTCCTTACGAGCTACATAGTGATTTGTAGGGCCTTAAAGCAAGAACCCATACTTCCCCGTTTGTTAATTTGTTTGATGGTTATACTTCGTATCTCGCAGGCATGGCGTAGTTGAAAACCGACTCTCTCGTCAAGTACAAAGAGTCCTAGGCTTCTTACCCCTTACCTAGAAAGGTCCACAATTGGCAATCCAACCCACTTCGATTATATCCCGTATAGGCTGGACTCATCCATGCGACCTTGGCGACATATACACAAAGATCATAACCCGGAATGCCTTAGTTTCTGGCGACTCCAGGCTGAGAGCAAAAATTTTTAAGGTTTTAGAAGATGCCTCAGACACAGGGCTAGCGTTATTTTCATGGCGGGATATACTATCTCGCCCTTCCTTGCTTAGGAAAGTTGGTCTTCCCGATTATCGCTATCATGACGACGAATCTCGCCTGATCATCAAACCACTAGACCCGTACCCTGGTTGGGACCGCCATTCTGGGGATGTTCTCGCCTCCGAGTGCGGGCCTTGCAAAAAGAAAGATCATTGTTGCAACGCTATGTTTGAGGTTTTAAGTACGTATTTCATTTCCCATTAGTCTTTACTTTGTTTTTCTATTTCTCTTTATTTAACATCTTTTCCTGGCCCAGGTTTTCGACTCATGGACATCTCCGACAGACGTGCCAATGCCGCGGCCAGATCCGATGGTCGTCGTAAGCGACTTACGAATGCCCGCCAAGCCGAATTATCCAAGGCCCCGGAGATAGAGCTCCCCATTTCTCGCGACGGGGATGATGCCGAGGCAATTGCTCGCGAGAAGGCTGCGGCTGCCGCCGAGAGGGCAGCGGGGCAATCGCGAAAATCTAGCCGAGCAAAAACTCCTCTAAGGTCATCCGCCATTTCGCAACAGGAAGAGAGAATGGAAGTAGAAGCAGTGTGAAGAAGATGCCGAGGTTGCCGTGATAGAGCCTATCCCGCCGGCCAAGTCCCCAACCCTTCCGGTTCTCGCGCTCACAAAAGGGGCGCACCGAGGAGGAAACCGAACCAAGGGAAGAATCAATCAAGGGGAGGCCGAGTTGGTGAGCCGGCTTAGGGAAGGATTTGAGATGCCTACGGAGAGAGAAGACTTGTATAATCTGGGTGTGGAAATCGCCTCAGTTCCCCTACGGGAAGGCTTTAACCTTCTTCCCGTGAGCCTCACAATAGTCGCATCGGCGCCGGCATACTTGAGCGGACTCGCGATGTGGCGGCCATAAGAGAAGTGGTTGAACAAGACGTTGACTTATCTTTGAACTTTGCCGGCCTTCGATTTGTAGCGTAAGTGCTTGCCGCTTAACACTTTATACTTGGTAATCTACTTTTAATTCATCAACATCCTTCAAACTATTAACTTTCCCCGAACCTTCACAGGTGGCGAGTACTTTGCGTGGATTCAGGGACAAATATAAAATGGCGATGCGTGAGGCCGAGAAAGCGGATAAGGCTCGCAAGCGCGCAGTGGCTGAGAGAGAAAAATACAAAGGTAGATGTGGCGAGATGGAGAAGGAGTTGGCATCACTGCAGGGTGAGCAACTGAAGGCGGCAGAGGTACTGAAGGCAAGCGAAAACAAGGCCTTGCAGGCTGAGGATAAAGCGAAGGAGGTTTCCGCAGGAAAGGTGGCGCTAGAGGAGAAGATTCAGCCCTGAGCCGACAACTGGCCCTGACGACCAAGAATGATGACCTGATCGCGGAGATTGCCGCCAACAAAGAGAGAGCAGAGACTGACGCGATGGACATGTACGACAAGGCTTTACTTCACGTCATGCGGGCAGCGACGGCAAGCTCTGAGGACATCCCGGCTATAACTCCTGAACTTATCGCGAAATGGGGCTCAGAGCAGATCTACAGCGACTTTTGTCGCCGCGGTCACCCCATTTGTCCCTTATGAAGACGGAGAGCCGAAGGCTTTGGGCCGCGTAAGACGAGCTTCTGGGCAAGCCGACCTGGGAACCTCCTACCCTCGTCGAAAAAGACGCTCTGTCAATGTGGGTGGATCTAATTGGCGAAAAAGGTCAAGCTCTCCTAGCCGCTAAAAACGCCGCTCGCGATGCCCGCCGTGCTGCCCGAATCTCTGCTGGTGAAAAACAACCCTCTGCCTCCTGATTTAACTGTGGTTCTTTTTTAAACAATGTTTTGTGGTTTGCTCTCAGACAATTTACTTTCTTGCTTTTTAAACAATAGTATGCTTTTGGGAATGTCGCGGTTTGCGACTTAGACATTTACATCTTATTTTTGGATTGGTGTCGCGGTTTGCGACTTAGACATTTGAAATTTGGTCTTTTGTGGTTTGTTGTCGCGGTTTGCGACTTGAACATTTTTATATGGTTGTAAGGTCGCGGTTTGCGGCATAAACATTTATACTCTTTTTAATTTGGTGTCGCGGTTTGCGGCTTGATACTTTACTTTTACGTACCTATATGTGGCTCTCTTAAACTTTTGCTTCGTTATAACTTCGATGTCGCTCTTATCGACTTTGTTATACCTTTGATTATTGTGTATTCTCCTCAATGCTCATTTTGATTTTTCTCATGTCGCAATGCGACTTTATTTCCTGACTCGCCGTCATTGCTGTTTACAATAGTTTAGATGCCGCGATTGGCATCTCGCCTTAACCTTTGCTTTCATAAATTTTTCTTTGATGCTTCATTATGTCGCCATGCGACTCCAACTCTATACTTTGTTATTACTCTGCTTACTGTAATTTGCGTTGAAATTCTACCTTTAATATGTCGCCATTTAATATGTCGCCATTTCTGCTTCGACAATTACCTTTTTCGCTTCGATAGTTTATCGAAGACTCCTTTCTCATAACTTACCTATATACATACTACTCCCTCCAAAAGAGTGAGGCTTGTCTTTAGGCAGCCTTACTTTATTGTTAGAATCATTTGCATAACATACTTTGCGAAAGTGATTTAGGTTATTGATTGAATGTAACCAGTGTATAAAAGAGGATCCTAACTGTTAGATTCATAACTGTCAGATAAACTGAGAGATGAATATAACAGATTTCCTCTTTTGATATAAACCCTGTTCTATATATGTATTCCTTTATCAAAACCAACTAACTAAGATGTTGATCAAAGTTAGGTTTTAACAACTTCCCCTTTTTTGGTAAAGTTACGTTTGACCTGGCATTTCACTCTTCCAGGTTGCAAGGTTTGGTGCCTAGCATTCCGCTCTTCTAGGTCACCGCCCCTTTTTATCTCGCCCATAAAAATTTTGGGACTTTTCTAGACGCCTAGCATTTCGCTCTTCTAGGTCGCCGCGCCTATTATTTCACTCTTCCAGGTCGCAAGGTTTGGTGCCTAGCATTTCGCTCTTCTAGGTCACCGCCCCTTTTTATCTCGCCCATAAAAAATTTGGGACTTTTCTAGGCGCCTAGCATTTCGCTCTTCTAGGTCGCCGCGCCTGGCATTTCACTCTTCCAGGTCGCAAGGTTTGGTGCCTAGCATTTCGCTCTTCTAGGTCACCGCCCCTTTTTATCTCGCCCATAAAAATTTTGGGACTTTTCTAGGCGCCTAGCATTTCGCTCTTCTAGGTCGCCGCACCTGGCATTTCACTCTTCCAGGTCGCAAGGTTTGGTGCCTAGCATTTCGCTCTTCTAGGTCACCGCCCCTTTTTATCTCGCCCATAAAAATTTTGGGACTTTTCTAGGCGCCTAGCATTTCGCTCTTCTAGGTCGCCGCGCCTGGCATTTCACTCTTCCAGGTCGCAAGGTTTGGTGCCTAGCATTTCGCTCTTCTAGGTCACCGCCCTTTTTATCTCGCCCATAAAAATTTTGGGACGTTTCTAGGCGCCTAGCATTTCGCTCTTCTAGGTCGCCGCGCCTGGCATTTCACTCTTCCAGGTCGCAAGGTTTGGTGCCTAGCATTTCGCTCTTCTAGGTCACCGCCCTTTTTATCTCGCCCATAAAAAATTTGGGACTTTTCTAGGCGCCTAGCATTTCGCTCTTCTAGGTCGCCGCCCGGCATTTCACTCTTCCAGTCGCAAGGTTTAGTGCCTAGCATTTCGCTCTTCTAGGTCACCGCCCCTTTTATCTCGCCCATAAAAATTTTGGGACTTTTCTAGGCGCCTAGCATTTCGCTCTTCTAGGTCGCCGCGCCCGGCATTTCACTCCTCCAGGTCGCAAGGTTTGGTGCCTAGCATTTCGCTCTTCTAGGTCACCGCCCCTTTTTATCTCGCCCATAACAATTTGGGGACTTTTCTAGGCGCCTAGCATTTCGCTCTTCTAGGTCTCCGCGCCTGGCATTTCACTCTTCCAGTCGCAAGGTTTGGTGCCTAGCATTTCGCTCTTCTAGGTCACCGCCCCTTTTATCTCGCCCATAAAAATTTTGGGACTTTTCTAGGCGCCTAGCATTTCGCTCTTCTAGGCTCGCCGCGCCCGGCATTTCACTCTTCCAGTCGCACTCCATCTTCAAGCTTTATCAATCCATCTTTAAGCTTTATCAATCCATCTTTAAGCTTTATCAATCCATCTTTAACCACTTTGTCGCAAAGATGAGCGGCAACAATCTTTATCGCTTTCTTCAAAGCTTTCATGGCAAAGAACTTTCTTATCCTGGTTCATGAAGTCATCAATCAAAGGAGAAATTCATTAGTATTTTACAAGTAACCTATCCGCGACAATCATATTGAAACTACCTCCCACCATTGCTTTCATGCTATACACAAATTTACATGCCATCGTATCTACAAATTTTACATAACTTCCCCTCCCTATCGACAAATAAAATATCAACAAGGAAAAGTTATACAACTTTTATGATCTACGGCAAACAATCAAAAAGAGAATAGAAAGGTCGCCGCGGCTTCACCGATAGAATCGCTTGAGATGGTCGACACTCCAAGCGTTCTTCGCTCCTCGCCATCCGGCTTTCGCAACTTGTATGTTCCTTCTCGCACCACGCTTGACACTTGAAATGGACCTTCCCACTTTTCGTTCAACTTGGTGTAACCTGGCTTGGCTCCCGTTACCTCTGCACTTCTCAAGACCCAATCTCCGACATCAAAAGATCTTTTATTAACTCGCCTATCATGCTTAGCCTTCATCCTTTGCTTGTAATTGATCATTTTCATTCTCGCATACATCCTCTTCTCATCAATCAAATCTAAATCATTGCACCGCCTTTGTCCGTTTCTCGCCTCATCATAATACGTAACCCGATATGTTGGCAGAGCCATCTCGGCAGGCGCCATAGCCTCCGATCCATATGTAAGGGCAAAGGCAGTCTCACCAGTTGATCCTTTGACAGTGGTTCGCACATACCATAAAGCTATAGGCAACTCCTCAAGCCATGCTCCTCCCCTTCCTTCAAGGTTTTTGCGCAAGGTTACAATAATCTGCTTGTTAGCCGCTTCTGCCTGACCGTTGCACTGTGGTCGGTAAACCGCCGACATCCAATGTTTAACATTAACTCTCGCACACTCCGCCGAGAATTTCTTTCCAAACTGAGTACCATGATCCGAAATGATTGCTCGAGGGACCCCATATCTACACCAAATGTTTTCCTGCACAAACTTGATAACCTGATCCTCACTAATTGTCGCTAAAGCTTTAGCCTCTGTCCACTTTGTAAAATAATCAACTGCGACAACCACATACTGGCAACCACCCTTGGCCTTCGGGAAAGGCTCTATCAAATCTATTCCCCACATGTCGAACGGCCAAGTTGGCACAATAGGTGTCTGCTCGGTGGCTGGTTGCCGCGGAATATTGCCAAATCGCTGACACTTCTCGCACTTCTTAACATACAACTCGCATCTTTCCTTAAGTCGGGCCAATAATATCCATGAAATAATATTTTGTCGCCTAGTGTTCTCGCACCAGATGGCCTCCACAAATACCCTCATGAATTTCAAACAATACTTTCTCGTACCATGCTCGGCCCAACACACCTCATCAAGCTTCAGAAGGATCTCCTATATAATACTCCATCTTGCATGCCGAACCTTGGTGATGTCGCCTTTATCAACTTTGCCTTGCTCTCATCTGGCGGCAACTCCCCCATATCCAAGAATTCCTTCATTTCAACAACCCAATCCTTCTCGCCGTCGACAATCTCCGCGATAGACTGTCTGTTGATCACCGTCATCTCGACATATTCAATCATTGGCTCATCGGCAGTGCTCTGTACTTCAGCTCCCGCTGACCTGCTCAACTCATCAGCTCGCGAGTTATCAGCTCTATCAATCCGAACCAACTCCCAGAATTCAAAACTTTTTAACAAACTTCTCGCCAAGTCACAATACTTCATCAAGACAGCGCTCAAAACTCCAAAATCACCATTCACTTGATTAACGACCAGCTGGGAATCTGAATGAATCACAACCTTAGTCAATCCCATATCTCGCGCCAATTCTATTCCGGCTATCAATGCTTCATACTCAGCTTGATTATTTGAGACACTGAATTTAAACCTCAACGCTTTCTCGTACTTGACCTCCTCATCAGGCGAGGTTAGGGTGATTCCCGCGCCGCCCCTCTCTTTTGAAGATGATCCGTCCACATATACAACCCAACAATCAGGCGGTCTCACCCTTTCTACCATCGAACTAGGCTCACCCTGACTCTCCCCTTTCTCCTTCTCCTTATTCCCGCTGATCTCGTCTCGCGACCCAATGAAGGATGTCTCCACAATGAAATCTGCCAAAGCCTGCGCCTTGATGGCGCGGCGAGATTCGTATCTGATATCAAACTCAGTTAACTCAATAGACCATCTCAACAATCTTCCCGCGGCATCTGGCCGCTGCAAAATCTTCCTAAGAGGAGCGTCACTCAATACGACAATGGTGTGTGCGACAAAATAAGCTCTCAATTTCCTTGCGGCCATCACTAAAGCATAAGCCAGCTTCTCGGCATTAAAGTACCTTGACTCTACCTCGCTCAATACCTTTGACACATAGTAAATCGGCCTTTGACCCCCCTTATCCTCGCGCACCAAAACAGCGGCTACGGCCAAGTCCGGCGGCTAAGTACACAAACAACTCCTCCCCTTCAACAGGGCTACACAGAATGGGAGGCTTGCCCAAATAGGTCTTCATTTGATCAAAAGCGACATCACACTCTTCATTCCAAACAAAACTCTTTACCCCCTTCAGAACCTTAAAAAACGGTAAACACCTTTCTGCCAACTTGGAAATGAACCTCCCCAAAGCGATAATCCTTCCATTCAACCTCTGGATTTCTCGAATTGACTTAGGTGGCGACATATCCAGTAAAGCTTGAATCTTTTCGGGATTAGCCTCTATCCCGCGCCTGTTCACCAGGAAACCCAAAAACTTTCCCGCCGTGACACCAAATGTGCATTTACTCGGGTTCAATTTCATTGAGTTCCTCCTTAGATTCTCAAACGTCTCGGCGAGATCTAACACATGATCATACTCCTTTGTCTTTATCACCATATCATCAATATAAGCCTCCAAGTTTCGCCCAATCTGCGACTTGAAGACTTCATTTACCATTCGTTGATAAGTCGCCCCGGCATTCTTCAAGCCAAATGGCATCATCTTATAGCAAAAATTACCTTTGGGGGTTCGAAAAGCTGTCTTCGCCTTGTCATTCTCGCACATTTTGATTTGATGGTATCCTGAGTAAGCGTCAATAAAACTGAAAACCCTGTGCCCAGCAATCGAATCAACCAGCTTGTCAATCTTAGGCAACGGGTAGCAGTCCTTAGGGCAGGCGGTGTTTAGGTCGGTAAAATCAATGCACATCCGCATTTTTTGTTCGACTTTAGGACCATAACAGACATGCCAACCAAACAGATACCGAATCTCTTCTATGATTCCCGCCTTGACAAAGAATTTATCAACCTCTTCAACAACTGCGCTCTCCTTCTCTGGCGACAAGTGCCTAACCCTTTGTTTGAAAGGCTCAACATTGGGATCGGCATTCAAGCAGTGCAGAGCAACGTTCTCGTCAATCCCCCTCATATCCTCTGGTCGCCAAGCGAACACATCCAAATTATCCTTTAGGAATTCCACCAGTCTTTCTCGCTCATCTCTGAACAGTTGCTTCCCGATTTTAACCCGCTGCTCCGGGAAATACCGATTAATCTCTACCTCTTCAAGCTCTTCGCCAGCCTGAATCTCGGGCTCATCTCGCGTTTCTAAAGTTTCAACTTCTATTCTTTTCCGCTTTCTACTGATCGGGGCATTGGCGGGAATCACCTTCGCAGGATTATCAAACGAGCTGCCGGTAGGTTGCCCATGTTCATCCTCAACTTCCACCGTTTCACAATCCTCATCAGACTCAGCAACAGAATCTTCCTCCATTACTTCCTCAATCCTGGGCTTGATGGAGAAAAATTCCTCTAGTAATAAAAACCGAGCAAGTGTACTCACTACCGGTGTAGCAATATGCACGAGCAGGGGTCGAACCACAGAGACTCGTTGGTTTTAACAAGTAGATTTAATTAATGCAAAAAGTAACAAGATGGGTTTTGATTTGGTTTATTAAAATTAAGCAACGAAAGAAAATTAAAACAATTAAGCTACTAAAGTAACAATTAAGCAAGCTAGCAAACGAAATTCAAGGATTTAACAACTAGCCCACGGATTGGATTCACCACATATTATCCCTTTATGCTTTTTGAATGATAAAATATTAATCGGGTTTAGGGCTTCTTCGCTTTTGTAAGAATTGGGACGGTTCGATTGCCGGATTGCAATCCTTTTATTGAGTAGTTATCAATTATCACGCAAGATCAAATTGACAACAACTCAATTCATTAAGCACACAAGAATTAATGAAACCTAGACTCAATCAATTCACGCAAGATCCTCAATCGAGTCTAATCATCCTAATAGTGTTCATGCACAATTCCCCACGCAAGTGCAGGACTTGTACCAAATATAAAAATTAAGAATACTAGGATGAACTAACTCCACAATTAACTGAAAATTAAATATATAGCATAAAGATCAAATACGGGCTACACCAATCCGTGAACTACAAAGAAATTAGCCACTCATATTTCGGATTGACATCACAAAATATGAGTAACAACAATACATCAAACCTGAAATCCTTGCAAAAACCTTGAATAAATTCTAGCAATCCTTGAAACCCTAGGCAAGAATATCTATCAAAAGGTCCCTAATAATGATAATAATAGGAGTATATATACTCCTTAATGCAATCCTTAATCAACTAGGAAAGGGAATTAAAAAGATTCATCAAAATCTGCTCCAGAATCCGTACTGACGTCAGAATACGCGTACTGGCACGAGTCGTGCTAACTAGCACGAGTCGTGCCCTTCAGTCCCAGTCGTGCTCACGAGTCGTGACAGACCCCTCCATTCGTTCTGAGTAGCTTTACTTGAAAACGCCTTGACTTTCACTCGTGAGAACGAGTCGTGCCCATGGTGCCCACTCGTTCTGAGTAGTTGCTTGGAATTGGCTTGACTCCATTCGTTCCCAAGTCGTGCTATTTGCTTCCTCAGTCGTGCTCCACTCGTGCCAACAGCAGAATTGCCCCATTTTGACTCAGCTTTGACCTGGCCTTCGTGGACTATCAAAACACTCAAAAATACATTAAATTCCCAAGGATTTGAACAAAAAATAGGCTTAGGAACATATCTTTTGGATGGGTAAAACCACATCCATCAAATACCCCCAAACTTACCTTTTGCTCGTCCTCGAGTAAAACAAAACTAAACAAAAGAGACAACTATTCTAACAAATAAAAACGATAAACACAAAATATTTTTGATATGTTCTCAATATATACAAGGTTGCCGGCCAAAGAAGTCTCAGATCCTCACAAAATATGCTAAACATGTGCCAATAAGAATATGCAATTACAATCACCTTAATGCATCTAACCCACAATTTTCCACCTCGGCCTGAATGATGAATGAAATATGGGAGATCATGATCACTAAGATAAGATTGTTTATGGGATCACTAACACATGCTCTAAATCACAGATTACAATACAATTATATACACAAGGATACTCATATGCATGATTACGCACTTGTCAACCCGATTACTCAATATTGAACAAAAATATGGCTCAAAGTTAAGTCCACAACAAATGTGGGGTTAGGCTCACGGGTACAAATGAAGGAATAGACATACAAACACAAGAATGTGAAATTAAAAACCTTTCATTGCAATACTCCTTTCCGAATTTTAACTTTTCCGCTCACCTTTGTTTCCCCAATGCTTCAACCCCCAAACTAGAACTTTGTTCATACTTTATACACTTGGGGTTGAACACATTCCCTTTCTCAAAATAGGTCACTACTCAAATATACTTCACAACATTAGGAGGCAAGCTTTTTTTTTTTTTTTTTTTTTTTTTTGACTTGAACAATTTGTATATCTACAAATATATATATAAATATTTTTTTTTTTTTTTTTTTTTTTTATTCTTGCCCCCTTTTATCCAATACAAGTCATTCTTCCAACTTTTGACCTTCCTCACTCATTCCCGTAGTTTCCCTATGTAACCCCCAAACTGATCGTTTCTAATTCCACATTCTTGTAAAGGTGGGATAACCTATTCTAGGTGTCAAGGGTTAGGGATTAGGCATCAAATGAAGGCGAATGGTGGTCTAGATGTTCCATTCTTTCTAACCGGCACAAAAGGGATCAAGTGACAATTTATATATATAGTGACGAGAAAGTCTAAGGCTTACAAGAGGGTTGTCAAAGACAGATAAGCCATAAATACCAAGTAATCTATTGATTTGTTATTGACAAGCATGCAATCATGTTCTAGGACCCCCGAGAATGTCAAAGTGAACCCATAAAGGACACCTAAATTAATAACCATGATCAAGAAATATAATGGAAGTGAATGGTGGTGCAATTGTGTTTTACATGTATTAATGCAATTCTAATTAACATATTCAAATTGGCACACTAGCAAAACTCAATCAAAATCCTCTCAAATCATCACGGACGTTGGCCAACTTCCAAACATATAATGAGAACAAAATTTTTTAAATTTTTCTATTTTTTTTGGAGGGTGACACTATATACACTCCCCTATAAACCCACAAACTCGGAGAGATATCTACCCCCAAACTCAAAACATGCTATGTCCTCATAGCAAAGAGAACAAAAACATGCCTCGGGTTCAAAGGAGGATATGACACACAAAGCAAATAAATAAAGCAAAAAAATTGTACCTACTTGGGTTGCCTCCCAATTAGCGCATTTGTTTAAGGTCGTTAGCCCGACCATTGCTCCCAACTAAATGGGATTTGATGTGACCACATTCATTTTGGCCTTAGCTTTCCTTCCCTTGGCCCACTTCGCAACTTCTCGGGCACAAATGCCCACTACCTTCCACAAAAATTCGCCCCTTGCTACAAACTCGGGTGGAACCCAATGCATTTTTCTCACCTTTTTCTTGCTTTTCTTCTTTTTCTTCAATTTCTTTTTCTTGGGAGCCTCTCCCCTAAACTCATTTGGTGCCTTATTCTTGTCACAATCAAGCACCTCCTTTTCCTTCACAACATTGCAAGTATCCTGAACATGCATCTTGACAGACGAAGCATCAGAAATATCAAGAGAGCAACACTCTTCCATTTTATCACATGAAACAATATTGGTAGACTTAAGCGGAAAAAAAGATTTTAACTGGGACACCAACCCCTTTTGGGATCGGTCTAGGGGGTGATACGGGCCATCACAAGAACCAAGATTGTCGGCCTTATTTTCTCGGCACACAAGTGGGAACCCGCACTATCCCTAGATTTCTCACCGTCATTTGGCACAACTTCACAATTATCAACATATGAACACACCTCACCGTCCTCGCTAGGATGTTTCATGGCATCAAACACGTAAATTTCAATTTTTTCACCCGCTACCGTCATAGACAGGCTTGCCATTCCTCACATTAATAATGGTGTTGGTCGTCGCCATGAAGGGTCTCCCAAGTAATATGGGTGAATCCCGGCGACTTCCTTCACCTCGTGGCATTTCGAGCACCACAAAATCAACAGGCACAATGATTGAATTTACTTGAACTAAAACATCCTCCACAATGCCCACAGGTCTTTTGATGGACCGATCCGCAAGTTGTAGGGCCATTGTGGTGGGTTTTAATTCGGGTAAACCCAACTCCTCATACACATAATAAGGCAACAAATTAATGCTGGCCCCAAGATCCAACATAGCTTTTACCCTCTTTGACTCCCCCATAGTAATAGAAATCAGAAAACTTCCGGGGTCTTTTAATTTGGGTGGAAGACAATGTTGTACCACTGCGCTAGCATTTTCACTCATCACTATTCTCTCATCTGTCCCATACCTATGTTTCTTGGAATTTAATTCTTTGAAAAATTTGGAATAAGCAGGAATATTTTTGATCACATTGAGTAAAGGGATATTGATGTTTACCTTAGAAAACATGTCCATCAATTCCGACATCTGCTTATCCAATTTATGTTTTAAAAATCCTTCCAGGAAAGCAGATTGAGGTACATATGGCATGGGGGTGGAGAATTAACTTTAGAATTTTCCCCCATGTCACTTGTACTCTTATCACAACCAACTTCATTTTTATCCACATTAGCATTATTTTCTACAACAGGAGGGGGAGAAGAAGATGAAGGAGATATTACCTCACTACCTACCTGTTTGCCACTTCGGAGAGTGATAATGGCATTTGCTTGATGAGGTTGGCTAGGAAATGTCCCGGCCTTATGACTTTGTAGGGCGGTTGCTAATTGCCCAATTTGAGTCTCCAACTTCTGAATTGCAGCTTCATGGTTCTTGGAAGCTTGTTGATTTTCCGCCCTCAATTGATTATTTTCGGCTTGCAATTTCTCCATGGCCACTTCCCACGGTTCCCTTTTATGCTCATACTGTACCGGTGGAGGTTGAGGATGGAGAGGCTTATTTTGTTCTTGATTGCCCCCCATGAAAAATTTGGGTGTTGCCTCCACCCCGGTTGTATGTGTTTGAATAAGGGTTATTGTTTTGAGGGAACCGCCGGCCAAATCCTTGCATTGCATGTGCCTGTTCGGGTTAACCAAAGAAACCACTTTGACACACATTAGTAGCATGAGTGTTGGGACCACAATTAGCACAAAAATCATTTACAAGATGAGCGTATGAAGGCATAGCGAAGAAGAAGCATTTTGTAAAGCTAACTTATCAAATCTTTGGTTTAGTAGTGCAAACTGCTTAGCCCACTCATTGTTTAGCCCTACCTCATTCACTCCTCTTGTTGCCCCCCTAGATCCCTTTTGTTGAGAGTTTGCACTCAACATCTCAAATAGTTCTTGGCATTGTTGGACGTCTTTGTCCCCAAACTACCTCCCGCCGCATTATCAACCATGGATTGGTATTCGGGGATAAAGCCCCATAGAAAGTTTGATGCGGCATAGAAGCGGGAAGTTATGGTGGGGGCACTGAATTTGCAACATTTTAAACCTATCCCATGCATCGTGGAAGGCTTCCCCGCTTCTCGAGCAAATCCCATAATTTTAACCCTAAAATTTGTCAATGCATCATAAGGGTAAAACTTAGTGAGAAAAACATCATGTAAAGCATCCCAAGTAGCGATGCTACTGGGAGGAAGTAATAATAGCCAAGTTTTGGCTTTGTCTTTTAATGCATAAGGGAAGCACTTCAGTCTCAAGTGCTCCGAGGTGACACCCTGTTTTGTAGGGAACCCACTCAAGGTAGACATAAATTCTTCTCAAAACGCTAACGCATCCTCACCAAAGAAGGCCATAAAAATTAGGAATCATGTTAAAATATTGGCCTTTGATTTCATAAGCTAGTGCTGCATCGGGCAACACTATGCACGACACCGATGTGTCGACTCTTGGCCTAGCAAAATCATTCATGACTTGGTCCGCCATCACAAAATTAAATTCTTCTTCTTCCTCGGTGGAAGAAGTTTCCAACTCACTTAATTCTTCTTCTGTCCCGGTGACGTATCGTATCGACTCGGTTTCACTCACTTGAGTAGAGGGAATGCCTCTCTCAAATGCCTATATCGTCGTTCAAAGGAACCAAATTAGGATCCAATGACCGGCGACCAAACATGCACCGATTAAATAAACTTGTTAAAAATCACAACAAGTCCCCGGCAACGGCGCCAAAAACTTGATGGAGAAAAATTCCTCTAGTAATAAAAACCGAGCAAGTGTACTCACTACCGGTGTAGCAATATGCACGAGCAGGGGTCGAACCACAGAGACTCGTTGGTTTTAACAAGTAGATTTAATTAATGCAAAAAGTAACAAGATGGGTTTTGATTTGGTTTATTAAAATTAAGCAACGAAAGAAAATTAAAACAATTAAGCTACTAAAGTAACAATTAAGCAAGCTAGCAAACGAAATTCAAGGATTTAACAACTAGCCCACGGATTGGATTCACCACATATTATCCCTTTATGCTTTTTGAATGATAAAATATTAATCGGGTTTAGGGCTTCTTCGCTTTTGTAAGAATTGGGACGGTTCGATTGCCGGATTGCAATCCTTTTATTGAGTAGTTATCAATTATCACGCAAGATCAAATTGACAACAACTCAATTCATTAAGCACACAAGAATTAATGAAACCTAGACTCAATCGATTCACGCAAGATCCTCAATCGAGTCTAATCATCCTAATAGTGTTCATGCACAATTCCCCACGCAAGTGCAGGACTTGTACCAAATATAAAAATTAAGAATACTAGGATGAACTAACTCCACAATTAACTGAAAATTAAATATATAGCATAAAGATCAAATACGGGCTACACCAATCCGTGAACTACAAAGAAATTAGCCACTCATATTTCGGATTGACATCACAAAATATGAGTAACAACAATACATCAAACCTGAAATCCTTGCAAAAACCTTGAATAAATTCTAGCAATCCTTGAAACCCTAGGCAAGAATATCTATCCAAAGGTCTCTAATAATGATAATAATGGGAGTATATATACTCCTTAATGCAATCCTTAATCCACTAGGAAAGGGAATTAAAAAGATTCATCAAAATCTGCTCCAGAATCCGTACTGACGTCAGAATACGCGTACTGGCACGAGTCGTGCTAACTAGCACGAGTCGTGCCCTTCAGTCCCAGTCGTGCTCACGAGTCGTGACAGACCCCTCCATTCGTTCTGAGTAGCTTTACTTGAAAACGCCTTGACTTTCACTCGTGAGAACGAGTCGTGCCCATGGTGCCCACTCGTTCTGAGTAGTTGCTTGGAATTGGCTTGACTCCATTCGTTCCCAAGTCGTGCTATTTGCTTCCTCAGTCGTGCTCCACTCGTGCCAACAGCAGAATTGCCCCATTTTGACTCAGCTTTGACCTGGCCTTCGTGGACTATCAAAACACTCAAAAATACATTAAATTCCCAAGGATTTGAACAAAAAATAGGCTTAGGAACATATCTTTTGGATGGGTAAAACCACATCCATCAGGGCTCCTCCATCTGAACAAATTGAACCGCACCAGGGTAATTCATGTCCGATCTCACTTCCGCGACATTACTTCCGAGATCCATCTCCCCTGCGACATGTTTCTCTACGCTTGCACAGCCAGGTCGCCACATGACCATTTCATTTCGCTTGGCCTCCTCATTTGTTTCTGCGACAATCAAAGCCGTCCCATCCTTCATACTTTCAGTTTCCACCCAATCTTCAGGCTCCACGAACTTTATCACGTTGATTCTCAACTGGCTAGAATGAGACTTTGTCGTCATCGAGCTAGTAGAGGCCCCCTTGGCCTTCATCATTTCCTTTTTCTTTCTCGCCACAGTGATCGCTTCACTCTTCAAACATCCTATACCTTTAGCGGTTGGAAACTTTACCCTTTGGTGCGGGATCGATATCACCATCTCAAAACTCAGCAAAAATGGGATTCCAACTATGGCATTATATGCGGAAACCAAATCAATCACCATAAATTCCACCTGCTCGCTTCTCACAAGATCACCATCTCCGACCTCCACTTCCAACATAATTGTTCCTTTAACCTTAACTGAATGATTTGTAAACCCTTCGAGATATCCCTTATACGGTACCAAATTTGCATCAGTGTAATTCATCCTTCGAAAAGCCTCATAATACAAGACATTCCTACTCGCTCCTGAATCGACCATCACGCGTACTACCACTTGTTTCCCGGACAAATAGTGATGACCACCGGTTGGTTCCCATGACCTTTCGTAGCAGCTAGCTCACCTCTTGAGAAACTAATCACCCTGTCTTCGCTTGCGACAAACGGAGGAATGTCGAAACTGTGCGACAACATCATAATTTGATTATCAAGCTGAGCGATACTAGGCAATGGATCCTGAATCACATCAACGATATTTCTATCCCGCACTTTCTCCTGGCTCTTCCCGCCTTCATCTCGCCTCTTATCTCCCTCAAGATACTGCTTGAAGTCGCCATTATCAATCCTCCCTTGTACCATCCTCCTCAAATTATAACAATCATCCGTACTATGCCCCTTGTCCTTATGAAAATCGCAATACTTATTCGGATCCCTGGCGGCATAAGATCCTTCTCGGATGGGATAAGGCTCTGGGAATTCCTCCTTCCGAAAGATCTCGCTCAAAGAAGTATTCAACTTACTGAACTTGATCATTTTTCCCTGACTCTGGCCCCTACCACGGCCGCTCCTGCCCCCACCAGAACGACTTCCGCTGCGACCTCCTAACTCGCCCTTGTTTTCCTCTTTCACCACCTCTATTCTTTCTTTAACACTTTTCCTGCTGGGACCTGCTGCTGGAGGGGAGACCTTGACTACCTCCTCCTTCGTACCACTGCAATATGCTCTAACCCTTTCATATAGCTCGCCAGTAGTCTTGGGTAGCCGCATACAGAATTCCGCCTTGAAAAACCCAGGCAGCAACCCAGAGTTGAATAACATAATGATCTCGCTCTGACTGACATCAGCAATTCGATTCACCACTCCCATAAACCTATCAGTAAAAGCCGAGATACTTTCTCCTTCATTCTGCTTCAAACTGCATAGCTCGGTTTTTTGAGCGGGCTGCGCTCCTGACCCACTGAATCTCGCCAAAAACTTATTTTTGAGGTCCTGGTACCCCGACACTGATTCCGCCGGCTGCGCCAAGAACCACTCCAGTGCATGATCAGCGAGAGTGCTCGCAAACGCCTTACATATCACGGCTTCATTATCGGTCAGTAGCGACAACGTTACCTCAAACCCTCCAACATGAGTGTTAGCTCTAGTATTCCCTGAATAATTTGGTAGATTCGGCATGCGAAAAGCAGGGTCAGGGGCGGCAATTTGGATGCTCTTTGCAAATGGGGCCAAATAAGAACCTCTCATTTCCTGGGGCTTGGTTCCCGCTTCTAACTCTTTAATCTTCTTTGCCATCTCTGCCATTTCGGATCTCCACTTATCATCTTCACTTTTCTTCGCCTTTTCCAATTCTGCGGCTTTAGCCGCCTCCACGGCTTTTAAAGCTTCGGCCACTCTGACAGCCTCTGCAATCTTTTCGGCTTCTGCGGCTTTCTCCGCCCTTTCCTTATCACTCCTTTCTCGCCGCCTACGGTCTCTATCCCGCAGCGACAACTCATCCCGACGAGCTCTGTCAGAATACCTAGACCGATGCGATCTTTCTCTCACATACGTTTCATCATCGGAATATCTCGAGCGACTTGGCGCATAGTCTCTGTCCGCTGTGGATCCCTCATCACTTTCATACCCAAAATAATAAGAGTCATCTCGCGAATTTCCTGACTTGTGATAAATCCTTCCTTCTTCAAGGCGATCTGCGCGCCTCCTTTTGACCCTTTCAGATCTCGCCCTTTCATCATTTCGACGCCTACGACCTCTTTCCTCGTTCCCGTGCGGCGACATGTCCCTTGCTCGCCCGTCATCTCGCCTAGAAGCATTCTGACTGGCACTTCGTCCTCCTCTATCACGCCCTCTTCAGCCAAGTACCCCAATCTGGATCACTCCACTTTCAAACACAGGAAACACCGCGAGACTCATCCACGCAGTCTCAGTGACCTCTCCCACTCAAAACCCTCTCAAACCCCCAACCAAACCAAGGGAGGAGCCCTCCTGGGATAAAAAGGGACAAAAGGACCTTTCGGGAATTTTCAGGAAACTGGAAAAGCAATATAGGTCCGTACGGACCTCTTTGTTTCCATAATTACTGAATCCCCTTAAAGTCCACAATATTCCCTCAAATCCCGGAGAAATGATTACCCTAAATGCAGACTTGGTCCGTACGGACCTCTTTGCATGTCAAGATGGTCCGTACGGACCTCTTTGCAACCAGACATCATCATTTCAGAATATTCACCATCATCACATATTCCCTCAAATCGAGGAAAACCAAAATTCTGGATAACCTAGGAGGTCCGTACGGACCTCTTTGCACCAAATCTGAGACTATAAATGAGGGCTCCCCCTCCTCATTTTTCACACCTCCCACTTCTCTCTTCCTCCCTAAGCCTTCGGCTCCCCCTCTAAGACCTTTCGAGGCATTCCCGGCCCCTTCGGATCCTTCCGAGGCCTTCCGAGCCCCTCGAGGTGCTCAGAAGCCTCTCCGAGCGCTCCCGAGACGCTCCCGCTGCCCGAGGCACTCTCGAGGTACTCTGAGGCCCCTCGTGGTACTCAGAGGCCTTGCACAGTCTTTCCCACGGTGTCCGGCTCTTTCAGAGTCAAACCGGCGATCCCAAACCTTGCCGAACCTCGCCCGAATCCAACCAGCGATTCCAACGCACGCCGAACCTGCCCGTGATCCCGACGATCCCCACGCACGCCGAACCTGCACGCCCAGCGCGGCCTCTGCGGTTTCAACTCACGCCAGAAACTGCGTCGCGCGGACAACCGCATCCCCGAAGCAATCCGGAACGCTACTCCGACCTCAAACACTATTCCCTGCGGAAGACGAGACACGAACCAACATTGGTAAGGCTTCCTTCCTATTCTATTTCAATACATTTCAATACAATGTAGACATCCGATACTGACATGCATTTTTAAAAGCACACACACACACACAACTTTTTAAAGGATATTAGGGGTATCCGAAAGACTCGTTTTACGAGGCTACTCGGGTGAGCTCTAATATTCTAATATTCTCTTCCCGAGGAGTCATCTCGACCTCCGAACTCAAAATCTCATCACACAAAAACGAGTTTAAAATTTATCTTTAAAGCGTGCCCTTTTTCAATGTTTTGGGCTTAATAAAAACGGCGTGGCGACTCTACAAAATGCGAAAGCAAAACGGCGAGACACCTCCAACGCGAAAGAATGCCGGATGCCGGGGCAGCGAGGCCTTCTCGGATCCAGGGTAATTTCGGTTAGGCGACTCTCTTGAGGACATTTTGTTTTTAAAACTTTTAAACAAAACAAAAGATTTTTAAAACGATGATGAGGGTCAAACTTTCATTTTACCCCTTCCTTTAAACTTTTGTGTGTGTGTGCACGTGCTTCATTTTTTTTTTACAAAAAAACATTAAAAATAAAAAATGCATCAATATACATCTGTGCGTACATTTAAAATTCTTCAAAAAATTTCTATTTTACTCGGAAAAAGAATTTTAGAGACCGCACACTACGCGCCTTCTTTGCCTCGGTTACACCGCACTCTACTCACTGCTTTGCCTCGGTTACACCGCACACTATGCGCCTTCTTTGCCTCGGATACACTTGCACACTACAACCCTTAACCGGAGTGGTCTCGGTTGCGATCCGTTTGGTCTTCCTAGGCCTCTTGGCGCGCGCGGGATCATTCCAAACATCCCATCCTAGCCGGCGTCAACCACACGTTTGAGTCTTGAGTCACACTCTGTCCGGACTCGGTTGGTTTTACCCGGTCAGTGTCATACGGCTGGATATATATACCATGCCGGCCATTTTACGAGTCAAGGCTCGGAACTCAAGATCCCTTGCGCAAGCAAAGCGATGAAAGGTCATGCTAAAATCTTGACACGATCTTGATTTTCGAAGCTACACCTGAGCGATGTTCCGTCCAGGATATACATCCATGCTTGCATGACACCATGTCATCACGCCTTTGATACGTCGGCCATGACGATATGACCCGACCAACGCCTAACGTCACGAGATCCCTTGCGCAAGCAAGCAAAGAGAAGGTCATGCCGAACTCTTGACACGATCTTGACTCGGTGGCGGCTCGGTTCACTATTCACATGGCTAACGCATCAAAACGAACATGACGAGGCTCGGTCCTTAGGTTCGATTTTTCTTTTAGGCCGGTGGAAACCGCTTGCACTATAGGACCCTCGCACAGAGTATGTCCACCTGGGATGTCGAAATACGGGTGCAAAACGAGGGGCTTATAGCCGCACGAGATGGTCTCCGGCGGCCCGGGATCTAGCATAGTTGCGAAAAGAAGAGCAATCTTTTCCAACCTACCTAGGATTACGAGAAAATCTTTGTTTTAAGTAAATTAAAACAACAAAAAAAAAAAAAAAATAAATAAAAGAAACGGAAACCGCATGCCACGTGAGCTTTCCCCTTTTATCCCGTTAGGCCATTCCCGTGTCTAAACCTTGCCCATCACCCCCTCCGGCTAACGAGAGAGTGGTCGAGAGTACCGGGAACCCGTCTCCCGGTGTCAAAACAACAAGGTCCTACCTCCTTCCCAGCTCTGTCACCGGGACGGTCCGTCGAATCCCATGGCCAAGTCGGTGGATAACAACGATGAGAACGGGACCTTACCCCCAAGAAATTTCCCAACATTTGGAAGAAGTTTGGCGAGGTCCTCATGGCTATTGAGAAACGTCAAGGTGAGCAACAAGCTGGATCGAAGGTGCCATGCACCACTTCGGAACCTTAGCCGCTGACCACAGGGCTTCCCGAGCCATGGCTTGCTCCTACGGCCTCTAACGTCTCTCATTGTCTCCCGAGAAGTCAGCTTTGTTACCCTCGTACGCAGCCATGCGGTTATGACGTAAGGCCACAAGACCTTCCGAGAGGAAAGCACGCCCATCCGGCCTCCTGAGGTCCCGGTACCACCGCTGAACAACGAACACATCGGTGGGACGTCTGCGATTGCGGTGCTTGTCACGGAAATGGAATTCCGAGGATGCAATGAGCGAGGGCCGTCCTCGGCGAAAGAAGAAGCTATCTTCTCAACAAAAAGGCTGAAAAAGAGGTACGAATGCGGTGATCCCACAGTCGGAACCCTTGGAGAACCCTCGGGAAGGTTTGACTACTATGTCATCTACTCCGGCCAAATCTCCCGGCCTAGTTACGCACGGGGCCACGGCAATGTTTGCTCCATGATCGAGTGGGGACGAGCTTCGCACCGCCACCGAAGGCCCGAAGGTCCAGACAATCCAACCCCTGTCTTGGGAAGATCTCAAAGCCACTATTGATGCTTGATAAAAGCCATGACGGTGAACGAATTGAAATGCGCGGTCGGCCTTACGCCCAGCCGGGCTCCTCCCGCTCCCGAAACGGGAGAGACAAGCAAAACCACAAGTCGGAGGTGAATGTTCGACACGTTCGGTCAAATCCCGTGAATCCTCCGCGGACGGACAAAGGCCGGCCATACACGAGCCACGGGCGAAAAGGGACCCTACGCCAAGAAAGCGGAAACCACGGACCCCGAAAGTGAAGATCCTGTCTTGACACGGCTCAAGCGCACTCGAGGCTAACATCTCACTCTGGTCTTTACTCACTTCATCTTACCCGCACAAGCTCAAGTTGGAAGAAAGCTGGCCCGGACCATGGTTCCCATCACGGTGACACACTGATGAAGCGGTTCGGATGATTGGCAACGTCAATTACGGCAATATCATCACCTTCGCGAACTCGATCTTCCAAAATTTGGGGCGACCACAACGAGCCTCTCTACATAACAGTTCAGCGGACGAGCGCCGTCTCCCTCGGGTGTTGGTAGATGGGGGATCATCCATGAACGTCCTTCCGGCCAAAATGATGGATTTGCTAGGGATCAAAGCAAGCGATCTAAAACCCTCGACTCGAGGCAATCAAGGCATACGACTCGACATCCCGCCCGAGTCTTGGGAATAGCCACCTTGAACCTTTGGTTTGGAAAACAAATGGTCCCAACAGACTTCCAAGTCATCGACATCCCGATCACATTCATTGCCATTTTGGGACGCCCTTGGCTACATCGGATCAATGGGGTGGCATCCACTCTCCATCGGTGCGTAAAGTTCGTCCAAGGAACGAGATATGACCATCATCTACGGCGACGGCATAGTCAGCTGAAAGGACCGATACCAACGGCGTCCCGGTCTTAGAAATCAAACCCGACGATGATGGCATGATGTTAACGGGGTTCACCATCGAAAGCCCAGGCCCAAGTGTGCCACATAGACACTGCCTTTGATTTGGGACAAGATCCCTCCCCGATGAAAATGATGAAGCACATGAACTACATCCGGGGCTCGGTTTGGGAAAACGCCATCGGGGCGCTCAACGGATCATCAATATCAAAGAACGAGAATACCTGCACGGCACAGGATACTCTCCTACTCCAGAACACATTGCGGAGGACAAGCGAGCTGCACGTAAACGCTCCACGAGATAACAAAAGAGGCTTGCACGCAATCTCAGATCTTCGCCACTTACGGCTTCGACATGACCAGAGTACTTCACAAGGAAGGCCGGCAACTTGGAAGAAGATCCGAGAAAAAGGAACGGGCGATCGGCGCCAAACAAAGGCGGCCGACAACCATGGACAAGCTCCGGCGAACTGGCAAGATTCGGAGGCCTCAAGCCAAATCTGTCCGAAGAGCATTCCTCGACACACCGCCCTGCCGAGATCCACAACCACCACTATTCACGGCGAATTTTGGTTCGGAAAAACTCCCTCTTTGGCGGAAGAACTCGAAAAACTCTCTGTCAACACTCACGCCTTCAACAAGCGGGAAGAGTACGCATTCGAGCTAGCAATGCCCAAGACAAAAGCAAGAGACTCCGCGAGACGATGCTTGGGACGAACCATTTGCTACACTGCTCTTCAAAGAAGAAATCGAGATGCCGGATCTAATCGATTTTGTTTACGATAACTCTGTGATAGCAATGATCGGGAACGGTGACATAAAGCCTTTCAAACCCCATCTCCTATCAAGCTCATTGCCCCTCGATAAGCCCTGGGCCACATTCTCGGACCTACTTTGCTAGCAAACGGGACATGATCGAACAACTTGGTCGACCCCTCGAGTCCTAGAGTCTAGTGTCAAAACTCATCCACGAGTCCATTAGCTTTGAATTTGAGTCTCTCGAGTCATCGATGGCCTCACGCCGGAAGATTACGAACTCATTGCCAATAATGTATTCCCGTATGCTCTTAATGAATGCTTCGATCTTTCAGTATCCTCTCATTGCATCTTTAACAAGCGATAAATTAACTAACACACAAACGGTTAATAACGATTCACTTGATAAAGAAGCGGACACATTAAACGAACAATACATTAAGCACATCTTTAAGCATGTTGTCAAACGAGAGAAAAACCGGGCCCAAGGCTGAGGAGGTTTTAACCAAAGTGAATTTGGGAGCTGGCGAAGAGCGAAAAGAGACGCAAATCGGAAGTTTCTTCACCGGCACGAGCAAGACGCATTGTTGCCTTTGCTCAAAGAGTTCGTGGACGTGTTCGCTTGGTCTTACCGAGACATGCCCGGATTAGATCCTAACATTGTAGAGCACCGGATTCCCTTAAATCCCGAGGCTAAGCCCATCAAGCAAAAGCTACGCCGAATCAAGCCGAGAATGGTCTTTACAAGTCAAAGAGGAGATCGAAAAAATGCTCCGCGTCGGCTTCATCGGGGTGATCGAGTACCCACATGGCTCTCCAATATTGTCACGGTCACCAAGGCCAATGGAAAAAGTACGGCATTGCGTGGACTTAGAGATCTCAACAAAGCAAGTCCCAAGGACGATTTTCCACTACCCAATATCGACATGTTGGTAGACACTCTGACCAATTTGAAGTCAAGTCCTTCGTGGACGGTTTTGCCGGCTACAATCAAATCAAGATGGCCGAAGAAGACCAGAAAAGACGGCTTTCACAACCCACAGGGAACCTGCGCTACACGGTAATGCCGTTCGGACTAAAGAAACTGGCCAGGGCTACCTACCCAACGGGCAGCGGCCGCCCTCTTCCACGATATGATCCACAAAGAGATCGAAGTGTACGTCGATGACATGATCGTTCACTCAAAGGGATCGAGACGGACAACACCTCACGAGACTGAGAAAATTCTTCAATCGCCTCAGAAAACACTCAATGAGGCTTAACCACACCAAATGCACATTTGGGGTTAGCCGAGGCAAGGTTTTGGGATACATGGTCACCTTAGAGAGGCATCGAGGTGGATCCTCAAAAGATCAAAGCTATTATCGAAATGAGACCACCGCAAACTCGAGACGAGAGGTGAAAAGCTTCATGGGCCGCTGCAATATATCGGCCGCTTCGTCGACCAATTGACCTCATGTGCGAGCCAATCTTCAAGGCGATGAAGAAGAACGCCGACATCGAATGGAACTCGAGAATGCCAAGATGCCTTTGAAAAAATAAAAGCATACCTTGTGAGTCCTCAGATTCTCTGTCCTCCCCACGAGGAAAAGCCGCTTTGTTGCTATACCTAAGCTGTGGCCAGGCACCGCGATTGGAGCCATGCTCTGTCAAGAAAAGAAAGAGTCACGGGTCGAAAACGCCATCTACTTCGTCGGTCGAAAGTTTCAAGGCGGCGAACTCAATTACTCGGCCCTCGAGAAAACTGCGCGGCTACGGTATGGGTTGTTGGGAAACTACGGCACTACATGCGGTCGCACACGATGCAGCTTGGTTTCCAAAATGGACCCGGTCAGTACCTCTTCGACAAACCATCTCTGTCAATGAGGCTCGCCAAATGGTCTTTCTTCTGGCGGAATTTGACATCAAGTACGTAAACCAAAAATCAATCAAGGGACGGGCCATGGGTGAACAAGCGCGATTTCCCAGCAGACGAGGCTCGAGGCCACGAACCACAATTTCCGGACGAGGGAATCTTCGCAATCGAAGGTGAAAACCGATGGCAACTATTCTTTGACGGAGCGGCCAACCAAAAGGAAACGGCATCGGTATGCTCTTGGTGGATCCCAGGCGAGCACACCCCAATTGCTATAAAGCTCAATTTCGAGGTAACCAACAATGCCGCCGAATATGAAGCTGCTTATTTCTTGGACTACAAGCCGCACTCGAGAGGAATGTCCGAAACTTCGAAGTTTATGGGGACTCGGCCTTGATCATCAACCAAGTCTCCAACGGTGGAAAACCATAGACCCGGGCTTGCAAAAATACCATGCACGCATAGAGGACCTCATCACACAATTCGAAGAGGTCACCTTCCATTACTTGCCAAGAGGCCGAAACGAGGTTTGCGGATGCCTTAGCCACCTTGGCCTCCCTTGTGGAAATCCACGAAGGAAAAGCAATCAAACCCTTCAAAGTCGGACGAAAGGAAATTCACGCCTCTTGTTGTGAGATCGAACGAGAACCTAAGCCGTCAATGAGCCATGGTACAATCGGATCTTCCAATACCTCAAGAACGGGAAAGCGCCTTCATGAACAAGGAAGGGCAACACGCGGGAGGGGTCGAAACCAAGAGCATCATGGCCACTAAAACGCCTTGCCTCTCACTTCGTCATCCTCGGGGACATGTTATACAAGAAACGCTACCATGGGCCACTCCTACGGCTGCGTCGGCCAAGAAGAAGCGAACAAGTTCATGAACAGAAGTCCACAATGGGGCTTGCGGTCCCCACATGAACGCGAGCCACGATGCAAATCATTCTCGGGATGGGCTACTCTTGGATCTCCGTGGAGCGGATTGCATCCACTTTGTCAGAAAGCTGCGACAAGTGCCAACGGTTCTCCAACCTCAATCATCTGCCGCCCCACGATCTCTCTTGCATGACTACACCTTGGCCCTTTGCCACTTGGGGAATTGACGTCATCGGGAAAATCGCTCCGCCCGGGCGGCAACGGTCGCGAGTTCATCTTAGTAGCCATCGACTACTTCACCAAATGGGTCGAAGCCAAGTCCTACAAGGTACTCACCTCCAAGAAGGTCGCACATTTCCTCAAGGAAAGCATCATATGCCGATACGGCATCCCAAATGAGGTCATATCGGACAACGGCTCACACTTCGAAGGAGGAATTCGACGGGCTATTTGGCTGAATTCAAGATCACACGCCACAAATCTTCTCCCTACCGGCCACAAACAAACGGCGCCGTGGAAGCGGCAAACAAAACCCTCGAACGGATCATCCGAAAAATGACCACCCGAGGACGAGATTGGCCCGAAAGCGCACCTTGCACTGCAGGGCTACCGCACATCAGTCGAAACGACCACGGGAGAAACCCCATTTGCCACGACATACGGGATGGAAGCAGTCCTTCCCGTCGAGCTAGAAATTCCCTCACTCAGAGTCTTTGCTGGAAAATGACATCAACGAAGTCGAATGGCTCGAAGCCAGACATGATGAATTGGCTCACGCTAGACGAGCGACGACTAAAGGCCATGGAACACGTCCGAGCCTATCAAAGCGGGATGGCTAGAGCTTTCGACAAGAAAGTCAAATCCCGAGACATCGGGGAAGGTGACCTTGTACTCAAAGAAAAGCCTCCCACTCGAACCAACCCAGTTGGGAAAATGGGAACCCACATGGATCGGCCCTTTCGTGGTTGAAAGATCTTCTCCGGAGGCGCCATGAAGCTAACGAGACCTAGACGGCAATCCCTTCATGAATCCGGTCAGCGGAAGCAAACTTCGCGAGATACTTCGCCTAAGAAGAACAAGCTGTGCATCTCTTGGCACTCCATGTAGTGTCGAACTACGCGAGACTGAGCCCTCTAGTCAGGAGACGTAGGCAACCTTAATTGGTCCGGTCTAAAAATACACAAAAAAGTCAAAAGTTTGAATGTCAATCAAGACCTCCATCAAGCTCCGCACTTTTCAAGAACACGCCCCCCGGTCACCTTGACCAAGTCAAGCGACGGCGGCAACATCAAAGGACATCAGAGGGTCGCTCGGCATCAAGCAGCCGACTCATGCGCTTCCAAGCCGGGGCTTGTCTTCGCCCTCACGCGCTTCAAAAAAAAAAAAAAAGAGCTCGAGCAAGGGCTCACAAAAAAAAAAAAAAGAAACAATAAAAAAAAAACAAAAGAAGCTCAAGCGAAGGCTGCGAAATCGAGGTCGAGCCCGACGCCAACGAGCGGCAAGGAAGCTACGAAAAGACCGTCGGAACAACTTGTCGAGGGAGCATTCAACCTCTCGGCCAAGCGAAAGCCTCGGCAAAGGGGATTGCCGTCATGGCTCGGAGGCCTTCGATCCGCAAATGCAACGAAAAGTCCAAAGATGGACGCCTTGACAAAGTGCACAACAGAAGCAAAGGCAAACAAGAGATCTTGCGTCTCGACAAAGCTTTAAAAGTAAATCACAAATCACTAACGGTTACAACATTTCTTGATGAGTTCAAGCACGGTCTACTCTCAAGTTCACAACATGCTAAAAGACAGCTTAATACATTTAACTAATAATGTGTTTGCAATGCAATGAATGGATACCTAGGAGGTCATTCCGCGCCATCTGCGCTTGTCCCCTCGCCATTCTTTCCTTTCTTCCCTCGTCCCACGGCGAGTCTTCTTTCGCTCCACGTGAACCAACTCTGCGTCTCTCAGTCCGAGATGCGGGGTCCTCCCGTAGAGTCAAATAATCCGGTAGCTCTCGGGGCTTCATTCGCCGTGCTTCGGCTCGGATCTCCTCCTGCGAGTACGTAAAGAGGACCTCTCCTGTCGGTCGGTCAACTCTAGTCTCGTAGTCAAACAAAGCGTCTCCCGTCACATCGAAGGGTCGGACCGGGCTTCGGCACTCCTAAGGCAATAGGCTAGCTACGGCAAGCGGGTCCCAGAATCGGCTGCACGCCGCTCTCCCAAGACCACTTGGGGCCCTTGACATCTTGCTCATACCGGGCCGGATGCGAGTCGTCAGCACGACACTCTCCCAGACGTCTAAGGAGTACCCACGGGAGGGAAAGCGGAATACCTCCATACCCTCGGACAATACAAGAAGGCACTGGAGGCTGCCATACGAAGAGGAGCTATCTCCGCGGTAGCAAGGTCATCCCGGCCAACAAAGGCTCTGCTTCATCCCAAGCTAGCCAGGAAACAAGCGACGGAACATAGAAGGAGGACCAAGACAAACCTGGAACTCGACAACGTAGGACCCTTCTGCCAAGATCCTCCTGGTCTCAATCCTCCGGTGCGGAACCCACCGGCGGATCGATGCGTACCAAGCTGTGCCATCCATCTCTCCCGGGCGGGTGATCCATATCCAACACAAGAGGTCGGCGAGCAAATGACCACGGGCTAAACGGCGTCGGAGCCTCGGGCATGGCACAGAGTCTCTCTCGCGGCCACAAGGTGAGCAAAGCGGGGCTTCCCCCTCTCATAAAACGATCCCCGGTCGCCGGACGGTCGATACCATGAAGAGTCTCTCCCGACACCAGCCGGGACAATATCCTCTCCGGCTCTGCGGTGCCCTACCACATCTAGCAGCGCCATCACAAATGCGAGGAGGCGGCCGAGAAAAAGCGTCGCCATCACGCGCAAGGCAAATACATCCCAAGAGACGTCACTCTCATCATCAACCATGAACCGCTCCGGCGGCTCGAAATGTCGATATGACCCGAATCAAGGATCATGCCACTGCACTTCTTCCAACGAAGCACGAAGAAAGTCTGCGAAGCTTCACGCTCGCGCGGCACCACCAACCGAAAGGAAGCGAGATGGCCTCCACCTCAGGTCCTCCAATCAAAGCCCGAAAATCCTCAAAAGTGGGCACCATTTCATTGTAGGAGAAACGGATACACGTGCCTCCTAACATCCCAGAACTTCGCGGCGGCCAACAAATCCCAATCGGGAACCAACTCCTTAAAAGACCAAGCCGAGCAAAGACGAAACCTTACCTCGAAAGCCCGTCTACGATGCCTCATACGGCGTCTCATCCACATTTTCAAGCGCTCGAGGAAGTGTGCTTGCCTCTCCTGCGAAAGCCTCGGCAAAATCCTAGGAACATACGAAGAATCCATGGCAAAAATGGAGGTCCCTAGAGAAAATGGGGAAGAAAGCTCGAAAATGGCTGCAAATGGGGAATGGGAGAAAGTCCAGACACTGGAAAACATTTAAGTCCTCCTGAAAAGCAAGGTTGGTCCGTACGGACCTCTTTGCAATGTAGGTCTGTCCGTACGGACCTCTTTGCAATCAGAGCCCATTTCCCCAGAAAACGGTACAAAAACCCTTTGTCTCAGCAAAACCTTGCTCCAAACAGTCCAAACACTGGCCAAAGCCATTTCCGGCAAACCAACACTACCCACAAACGCACTCTCAGCTCGCGTGGCATGTACAAAAAAAAAAATAAAAATAATAATAGCAACAATTTCTAGGACAATTCCCGGGAATCACAAAAATAAATGACATTACATCTTAAAATAAAATACTGTTTGCCATGCAAATACATGTGTTTTATTACAGGTACAAAATGTCTGTTGCTAAACAAAAAAAAAAAAAAGGAGAGAGGGATATGAAAAGAGGGAAAGCAAATGAATACTAATCAGAGCCCTCGTCATCATCATCCTCGCCAAGATCCTCCAAAGAAAAATCGGGCATCCCAGTGAACTCGCCGTCACGCCCTCATCATCAGTGCGGAGCCCCCTCAGGAGCACACGCCACTCAAAATAATCGAAGGATCAAATCCGGCGAAAGGGTCGAAGAAAGAAGGCTCACGAGAATCCCTCACCACTGAGCGGCATGCGGAGGCATGAAGCGATAAAGGGCTGCTCCCTCGAAGGCCTGCGGCTCCGAAGACGTCCCGGCATCCATGCTATGCCGCCCTCTCGAAGGTCCCTCCTGCTGCGGCTCCGGCTCGGCCCTCGGTGGAGGAACATCCACTGAATGCCTCGAAGGCATCGGCTCATACGCTGGCATACGACGCGAAGACCGGCAGGACATCTTCGACGCCATCTTCTTAGCGAGGATCTCGTCGCCACATAACGGCGAGTCGGCGCATCATGAGGCTCTCCCGGGACTGCACAAGCAAACGGCCAAAGAAACGCTCATCAATGCGGTATACTCAGCAACAAAAGAGAAAAATACGAAAAGATGCCAAGATGGAAAAGAGTCGGCCACACTCACCGATCTGTCGGGGTCCGCTCTGTAGGCGGCGGGAGCTGCTCGGAGCAGATACGAGACACCCTCCTCCGCGATCCGTCCCCACGGACATAAGTGAAATCCGGCCCCGGCATCGGAACCTGCAGGGGAGCTGCGGGCCGGCCTCTCTCTCCGCGCCGGTGCAGGGCGTCCTCAGCTTCCTCCTAACGAAGGTCTCGTACTCCTCACCAAACAAAATCAACTCCTCGGCACCCACACCGCCAAGGTACCTCTCAAAATCCAGCACATCCATATCCCGGGAATCAAGCATCCCAAAGGGAGGGTCCCTCGGAGCAACGGGAAGCACACCGGGCCATCTTTGCCCGAGAAGACTCGCTCCCAGGATACGTAGGCGTCGCAAGTCGAGCCCGCGGCATCTTCCGCTGCGCCGTCGCCTCGGGAGCTCCCTCAAACTCATCACCCTCATACCGAGCCCATGGGAACAAGACGAAACCCTCCCGGCTATCTCGCTCCAAACGCTCCTGCACCTCCCGTAGGCGATGGTGAGCTTACCCTGCTTGGTCCTCCTCCTCCTGGCCGTACGAGCCCGGTAGAGCATAGCGGGATACGCGGCAACGGCCCAGGGATCTCTATCCCATGGGAAGCCTTGAAAGACCTCATAAAACCACACTGCGACAAAAGCGAGAGAAGAGCTCGGCAAAAAAAAAAATGGAGAAACGACAAGTTGCTAAATCAAAAACGACAATAAACTCATACCTCCGGAGCAAAATCAAAGCGGCCAGCGAATTGGCCACCCCAGCTAAACCGGTCCGAGAGAAAAGTAGAGCTCGGCCAAGCACACTGCCTCGCCCCAAGCAATGTCGCGAGACCCTATCCGAGATCGGTCAAGCTCTCAGCCAGAAGCAAAGGAGGCTGCGGTCGCGTGGTTCGAGAACAAAGTCTCGGACGGTGCATACCACAAGAAGGAGCGCGCCAAGCTGCTCCATTGTCACCTGGCCGGTACCCGGATGTAGGCCCAATGCGGCCGTGATCCTCATCTCTACGTCGGCATGCGGCATCCCGGGCCCTGCGAGGACGAGGCTCAGCCCGGCGGCTCGGTCGGCACATCATCGAGATCATGTCTCTCCGCCTCACGAGGCTCCCCTTTGAAGGAGAGCCGTGTAATAAAGCAAAATCGGTGGGCGTCACTTTGTCACCTCGCCCGGCTCGAGGTGGAAGGTGTGGGTGGTATCCCACGGTACTCGGAAAGGCCCGGGGAAGACACTCTTGTTCTTCCTCGTGTCGGAACAGCTCCGGCCCAGTTCTCAGCGAACACACCTAGGCCGAAGCATAAACCAACCTCAGGGGACTCGGCCTACCGCCCACGGAAATATCGGGCATCCATTGCCATAGCTCCACTGTGACCTCGGCGATCCCAGGAGTCTTCATCCTCTTGGCCTTCCCGGCCGTAAGCCCGGCATCCTGCGGGTAAACACGGCGAAGGTACGTCAATCACAGTACTTAATATAAAGGCACATATAACCCGTCACAAAACACGGCACATATTGCACATATAATTTTTCCATATAACCCGTCACAAAACACGGCACACAATGCACATAATTTTCACATATATCATGCATATAATTTCTCCCATGCGGTCGAGTCACAAAACCACGGCACACACTTTGTATACATCTTTCTCAAAAAAAAAAAAAAAAAAAAAAAAGGGGGATTAAACCCTACACGACACATTTTCAAAAGAAAGTCCGTCCCAAATCGCACATATTTTCCCCACAAAGTCCGTCACCCAAAAACACGGCACACACTACATAGCACATTCTCAAAAGAAAATCCGTCCCAACACGGCACACACTTTCACATATAACCCGTCACAAAACACGGCACATGTCACATTTTTGCACAAAAATTATCACTACACGATAATTTTTCTCATAATGTACATACATAAATAGCATACGGTACAAAACACCAAAGCATGCAAATTCACTAGATAGGCACTTTATTTTCACAAATAAGAGCTAATCTACACATTTACGCACAAAATACACATACCCACAATTTTTACATGTCCATTTTCAACAATTCATCAAGAATTTCACAAAAAGGCATAAAATAATAACAAAAAAATTCAAAAATGCGAAAAACTAAAACCTAGTTCTAGCATTCAAAAATTCGACGAGGGAATCAAAGCGGAACAGATTTCTTACCTCCCCAACGTTCATGGAGCGACGATTATGCACCTCCGGATTCGGATACAAAACATCAGGGTTCTTCGAAGACGGAGCAGACGAGGTCCAATTCCTTTGAAGCTCCATTATTTGCTCGACCACTTCATTGCGTTGTCTACGGCTCCTTCGAGATCCCTCCGCCATTGCGAGCAAATCAAAGGAAAAATGGAAGATTTTGGTGCAAAAATGGAGGTTTTCTCCTTCTCTCTCTCATTTGTTTCGTAAGGCGAAGAAGAAGAAGTGAAGGAGCCTCGGTTTTCACGCTTTGGTCAAAATCCCAGGAGCTGTAAAAATCAACTTGGTCCGTACGGACCTCTTTGCAACCAGGTTGGTCCGTACGGACCTCTTTGCAAGGGTGCCCAAATGACTTTTACGCCCTTACAAACTTTGCCCCCAGGCATCCTAAGGCCTTTTCGGCAAATCCAAGTGCGAGAATGGTCCACTAACCCTTCAAATCAATCCCCGTAGTCAAGCGTAAGACCGGACCTCGCCCACTTCAACGGCAAATCAACCACCGGCGATCGAGATGTAAGCCGCCACTTCAACGGCAAATCAACCATCGGCCATCAAACGTAAGACCGATCCTCGCCCACTCCAACGGCAATTCAAGAAGGAGCCGCCACCTCCCGGCCACGAATATCAAGGCACAAGACGCCCCCAAACGCTCAGCGACAACTCGGCCCACTGAAGGTCGAATTCATCTTCCCAACGAGAAGAGGGCCCATACGAGGTCATGCATCTGACAATTCAAGCACCTGATCGGATGTAAGCCCGAACTTCGCCCACCTCAGCGCGGCAACGCAAGCCTGTACCGGCCATCAAAGTAAGCCAGGCTCCTCCCCAACAAGTCGAAGGGAAGTCATACAAGGCTGCGTATCCCCGGCCAGACCATCATCCTCGCCCACTCAACGGCAAAACAAGCACGCGAAGGAGCCGACATCTCCGAGTCTGAGTCCCAGGCACGAAGCGCCTCCCAAAACGCCAAATGGTGAAGCAATCATCGGCCGTCATCCTTGCCTACTTCAACGGCAACTCAAGCACCGGCAGTTCATTGTAAGTCCAACCTTCTACATCAACATGCAAAAACACAAATGGCATCTACGCCTCTCGAATCACAAGGCAGCCACGCCTCCACACCTGCGGCTAGAAGACGATTCAAAGTCCTCCAGCGTGGCACCAACCGCAATCAGAAGACGATTCAAGTCCTCACAACTATCTCCGGCCCGGAAGGCCTTAAACCACCCGATTAGGAAAATCGTAAAATTTCCATCCCGGGGCGCCACGCGTCCTTATCACCCGACCTATACGGTCACCTGGGACGCCACCACGTCCTTATCACCGACCTATATGGTCACCCAGGACGCCACCACGTCCTTATCACCGACCTATACGGTCACCCAGACGCCGCACGTCCTTATCACCGACCTATACGGCCACCCAGACGCCGCGCACGCGTCCTGTCACCGACCTATACGGTCGCGGGCGCCACCACGTCCTTATCACCGACCTATACGGTCACCCGGGCGCCACCACGTCCTTACCATCCGACCTATACGGTCGCCGGGACGCCACCGCGTCCTTATCACCTGACGTATCACGGTCACCAGACGCCGCCACGTCCTTACCATCCGACCTATACGGTCACTCCCGGGGCGCCACCACGTCCTTATCACCGACCTATACGGTCACCGGACGCCACCACGTCCTTATCACCGACCTATCTGACGGTCACCCGGGCGCCGCCACGTCCTTACCATCTGACCTATACGGTCACCCAGGACGCCACCACGTCCTTACCATCCGACTATACGGTCACCGGGCCTTGCCACCACGTCCTACCATCGACCTATACGGTCACCAGGGGCCACGCCGCGCGTCTTGCCCACCTATACGGTCACTCCGACGCCACCACGTCCTTATCACCGACCTATACGGTCACCCGGACGCCACCACGTCCTTATCACCGACCTATACGGTCACCCGGGACACCACGTCCTTACCACCGACCTATACGGTCGCCCGGGGACGCCACCACGTCTCATCACCGACCTATGGTCACTCAGACGCCACCACGTCCTCGCACGCCCTCGACCTCGGCGGTCACACGACACTTCGAGGGCACCACCACGCCCGTATTCACGGAACACTCACCCCACACCCGAACTACGACCGAGGCTTGATTCCCGCCAGGATACGTAGGAATCCTATCACGGGGTCCGGCTATTGACCTAAACGGTCACCCCAAAGGACACCGCCGCGTCCTCACTGACCCTCACGGTCACTTCCTCTCCCGGCACGCGATCCGGATTAGGACCCTTATCTTATCGGCAAGCCCACTTCTTTCATAAGTGACGTCGTCGAGGGGCTTCTGTAATTACCCCAATCTGGATCACTCGCTTTCAAACACAGGAAACACCGCGAGACTCATCCACTTGTCTCGGAGACCTCTCCCACTCAAAACCCTCTCAAGCCCCACCAAACCAAGGGAGGAGCCCTCACAGGATAAAAAGGGACAAAAAGGACCTTTCGGGAATTTTCGGGAAGCTGGAAAAGCAATATAGGTCCGTACGGACCTCTTTGTTTCCATAATTACTTTTGAATCCCCTTAAAGTCCACAATATTCCCTCAAATCCCGGAGAAATGATTACCCTAAATACGGACTTGGTCCGTACGGACCTCTTTGCATGCAAGATGGCCCGTACGGACCTCTTTGCAAGTGGACATCATCATTTCCAGCATATTCACCATCATTGCATATTCCCTCAAATCGAGGAAAACCAAAATCTGGATAACCGAGGAGGTCCGTACGGACCTCTTTGCACCAAATCTGAAGGACTATAAATAGAGGGCTCCCCCTCCTCATTTTCACACCTCCCACTTCTCTCTTCCTCCCTAAGCCTTCGGCTCCCCCTCTAAGACCTTTCGAGGCATTCCGGCCCCTTCGGATCCTTCCGAGGCCTTAGAGCCCCTCGAGGTGCTCAGAAGCCTTTCGAGCGCTCCCGAGACGCTCCCGCGCTGCCCCGAGGCACTCTCGAGGTACTCTGAGGCCCCTCGTGGTACTCCGAGGCCTTGCCTGGTCTTTCCCACGGTGTCCGGCTCTTTCCGAGTCAAACCGGCGATCCCAAACCTTGCCGAACCTCTCGCCCGAATCCAACCAACGATTCCAACGCACGCCGAACCTCTCGCCGACCGATCCCGACGATCCCCACGCACGCCGAACCTGCGCCCCAACGCGGCTACCTGCGGTTTCAACTCACGCCGAAACTGCGTCCGCGGACAACCGGCATCCCCGAAGCAATCCGGAACGCTACTCCGACCTCAAACACTATTCCCCTGCGGAAGACAGACACGAACCAGCATTGGTAAGGCTTCCTTGCTATTCTATTTCAATACATTTCAATACAATGTAGACATCCGATACTGACATGCATTTTTAAAAGCACACACACACACACACAACTTTTTAAAGGATATTAGGGGTATCCGAAAGACTCGTTTTACGAGGCTACTCGGGTGAGCTCTAATATTCTAATATTCTCTTCTAGGAGTCATCTGACCTCCGAACTCAAAATCTCATCACACAAAAACAGTTTAAAATTTATCTTTAAACTGATGCCCTTTTTCAATGTTTTGGGCTTAATAAAAACGGCGTGGCGACTCTACAAAATGCGAAAGCAAAACGGCGAGACACCTCCAACGCGAAAGAATGCCAGATGCCGGGGCCGCGAGGCCTTCTCGGATCCGGGTAATTTCACCTTCCACTTCGATCGACAACTCAGGCGGGATCACCGTAGGTGCTTGGCCCATCTTTTTTAACCTCTCATTGTTCGCGAGAACCTTCATCATATAGGCGTTCTCCTTCCTTAACTTCTCAGCTTCGGCCCTAGCACTCTGGGTTTTAGACGGAACGGGATCCTGATCTACGGCTTTTTCTTTGTTTCTCGCTTCTCTTTCTCTTTCTTCTCGCCTCCTGGTGCTCCTGATTGCCGAATCGGTATCTGTAGTATGGACCTCGCCTTCCCGGGCAGTTCCTGATCTCGCCCCTCGAGTATCCTTGCGATTAGGCGTCTCCAACTCCAGATTGCGGGTATCCTTCGTCTGGGCGTTCTTATCTTGAACCATTACAGGCACTTTACGGGCTTAACAATGATCATAAACCACTACCCAATAACCTTTTTCCAAAGTAACCAACCTGAAACACACTTTTTGTACTAACACCAATGGATTGAGCCACAAAACATCAACCTCAACAACTGAAAATATCGGTGCTCTTCCAACAATCCACAAACCTTTGAACCGTCATACAAGAAGGAAGATTTCGTGTCCGACAACGGAACCAGTGATGCTACCATGAGAAATCTTGGTTGCGCGGGGTGAAGTGGCAATGGATACTTCGACAGCTTCCTCCTTGACAGCTCGTCTACACACAAGAAACACACGTGAACTAGGCCGGGGTGTCTCGGCGTACCTCCGGCGTGAGAATAAGGTTAGATGGACAAGGAAGAGAGTACAACAAATGGAGGTTTTGAGAGAGAAGGTAGGGAGAGAGATCTTACCATACAATGAGCACTATTCACCCTTTATATACTTTCACAAGCCCCATGTGCCTTGCACATGGGGGGACACTTGTCAATCATCCAAAGGAGGTCTCTCAACCAACCTCAACTTAGTGGGATTTCACTATTCACCTTGTCACATCAATCATCCATCACAAGTATTTAGGGTTAGGGGCGTAGGCGACAATCAACGTAACATCCTGGTAACGCCCTAAGTTCCATGTCGCTCTGGCGACAACCTAACTATAGGCGACATCAACTGTCATGTCGCCCTGACCTAGGTAGCCCGCGAGCAACGTACTCCTCTTACTTATCAGGCGAGCATGAGCTCGGCCATGTCTTTCGCATGCCCCCATTGCCCCTAAAATCTGTATCCCCACGTCCCTTCTCGCCGGGGCCTATTTAAATAGCTCCAAGGAGCCTATTCCTTTTATGTCGCTGCCAGGGCAAATTTCCTTGGGCGGCCCAAGCCCAGTGGGCCTGGACCTTAATTAGCTATTGGGCCTGGTTTCTTATTATTAGGGCCCAATGTATTTTATAGGATCGTATCACTTTTATTATAAGCTTGATGATAGTATTGACACATTCCGGTAATCTATGCAGGCAATTTTATCTCGACATTCACCCTATTTATTCGATATGGATCTAAGGCAAAAATTGACACCAACTTTGTAAAGAAAGAGACTACTATTGAAAGCTTAGTTAATTCAAGTTGGAAAATGAGTCTTTAAGCCAAGGAGTCTGATGAATTCCATATTATATCTGACTAACTGTGTGACCCTTTGAGGGTGATAACAGACGAAATTCAAGGAGTGCATGGAAACAATGGCAGAAATCATGTGGTCGATCTCTACCAGAGCTTAAATACGTAAAGTTTAATATGGATGGATCTTTGAGGGGCTGACCATGGTGTGCAGGTATTGGAGGAGTATTGAGGATAGAAAATGGGAATGTAGCTCATTTTATGGCCCTCCAAAGCTTGAATACGTAAACTTTTTTTTTTGTTTTTTTGAAAGAGAATACGTAAACTTTAATAGCCTCAAATGTTGTTGATTTATACCTGCTAAACATGCTCTGATAATATTTGCGAAGTCAGATTGGAGGGATGAATTTTTTTGGTTATTGAATCAAATTCAATGGGTACATTATCTTGCTGAGACTCTGATCAAACTGGTTCTCGGATACATATAGCTGTTCTTAGGTTCGTATTGCAACATGGGGCGATATATCTTTCTGGGATGCTGCTAAGGACTTGAAAAACAAATATACAAGGTATGAGTTTCTTCCTCAACATGTTTATTGAAAATTTTCAATACTCCATTTGAAAGCAGCACTGTTAATCATTTTGGGATGCAACTTCATTCATTCATTAAATATATTTAACGTACACGGTATGCTTGGGAAAATCATGTGCTAATACAATGTTACAAACATTTCTTGTAAAACAAACCACTCACTTTCCGGGAACAAAGTTGGTGGCAAAAGCCCAAGCATTGTTGTTTACCGGGTCAGCAAGATGGTCTGCAAGGTTCTCTAATGGTCCCTTTCCGGTCACTATGGCCTGAACAAAGAATCCGAACATTGAGAACATGGCTAGTCTTCCATTCTTCAGCTCCTTAACCTTCAACTCAGCAAATGCCTCTGGGTCATCAGCCAAACCCAATGGGTCAAAGCTTCCGCCCGGGTACAATGGGTCAACAACCTCACCGAGTGGGCCACCTGCGATTCTGTATCCCTCAACGGCACCCATCAAGATAACTTGGGTTGCCCAGATTGCTAGAATGCTCTGTGCGTGGACCAAGCTGGGGTTACCCAAGTAGTCAAGACCACCCTCGCTAAAGATTTGGGCTCCAGCCTTGAACCAAACGGCCTCACCGAACTTTACACCGTTTCGGGATAGAAGCTCTGGGAAAACACACCCAAGAGCTCCAAGCATAGCCCACCTGGAGTGGATAACCTCGAGCTCACGGTTCTTTGAGAATGTCTCAGGATCAGCTGAGAGCCCAGCGGTGTCCCAGCCGTAGTCACCGGGGAATTCTCCGGTGAGGTATGATGGGGCCTCTCCGGAGAATGGGCCCAAGTACTTGACTCTGTCAGGGCCGTACCACGGGCTGCCGGATGAAACAGTCTTGGCCTTGGCTGCGGTTTTACGCATGGTGACCTTGAATTCACCTGTGGTGGCCCCTGAGGTGGCCACGGTAGGGGCAGCCTTGACTGTCTTTCCGGCAAAAGTGGAGGACAGAGCCATTGTAGAAGCTGCCATGGATATGTATTTGGAAGAAAGAGAGGTGGGTTCTTATTGGAAAAGGGAAAGAATTGGGATTAAAGGTGATGGTGGAAATTACTTTGATTCTTGGACTCTATATATAGGTGTCCAAAGAGATAGAAGTATATCTTGCAATATCTCTATCTCGTTTTCCATTGGCCAAAGATAGTTTTGAGATTTTTTAGATTTGGCAGTATATAGTCTGCATATCTGTCTTTCCGGCAAAAGTGGGGACTTGTGAACCAATAAAACATGTTGTCAAGATATTGGATCAATCTGGTTCACATATTCTCTTAAAAATCTTACTGTCTCCGTGCCAAAATGAATAACGGTTTTTGTTCTTCAAGAACAAAAATTTATATTCATTTTGGGACGGAATGAGTATGTTCTTCTTAGTAGATAATTTACTCATGCTAGAACTTATTGTGGAAGCACACTGTAATTTGTACTTGTGAAGATTTTTCTCTTAAAGCCAGCTGTAAGCTTTCATTTTCATTTTTTTTCTCTTCGAGGAATGGATTAGGTAAATTAGACAATGGGTCCAAATCCAGCAGGAAGCATACTTTGGGATTACTGATGCAAGTGCATAGCCAACTTCAAAACATTACAAATAAAATTTAGCGCAAAACACAATTTCATCAAGTTACTCTGGAACAATATGATACCAAAGTTGTTCTGGTTCCTTAAATGCATTTGATTGTTTGAAAATTAGCGCTCCAGGTTAATAATGAATTCAACAATTCATCATTAACAACTTATCAAGCTAGGATGCAAGTTGTCCATGGATATCTTGAACAGTAAATTACTCCCTAAGAATTATCATCCTTTGAGCTCAAGTGAGCACCTAGGTTGATGTTGTATTCATTTCCATATTCAAATTCGACTTTATTCTTGTATAAATGTCAGAGGATGGAAGTTAATAAGCCTGCGTTTATTATAAGCTTGATGATAGTAATGGCACATTTTGATAATCTATGCAGGAAAATGTATCTATACATTCACCTTATTTGGTCGATATGGAAGGCAAGAAATGACTTCACCTTTGAAATGAATGAGACTACTATTGACCATATAGCTGAGTTAATTCAAGTTGGATAACATGAGTGTTCAAGCTGAGCAGTCTAATAAATGTCATTTCATATCTAACTAGTTGTGTGACCCTTGGAGGTGGAATAACAGACGGAACACAAAGGAGTGTGCATGGAAACAGATGGCGAAAATCCTGTGGTTGATCTCCATCAAAGCTTGAATGTGTAAAGTTTGATGTGGATGGATGTTCGAGGGGTAAACCATGGTGTCCAGGTATTGGTGGAGCATTGAGAACAGAAAATGGGATGTAGCTTATTTTATGGTCCAGCAAGGCTAATAAATTCAAATTTTGCTGAGTTATACCTCCTAAACAAGCTTTGTCAATTTTCACAAAGTCGGGTACAAAAAAGCTTGGTAATTGAACCAGATATAATGGTTGCATTATCTTGTGTGGAAAACTCAATCAAAGGCCTGTGGAAGTTGTGGGAAGTTTTAAACAAGATAGGCCTGTTCGTTAGTCAAAATCAAGTCTATCCAACTCAAAGATGCCAAGATGTTGCAACAATATGGTGCTCGGATAGAAGAGATTTGTTTGTGGTGTGCTCAGACTCTGGGTTAACTGGTGCTCGGATAGAAGATATTTGTTTGTGGGGTGCTCAGACTCTGGGTTAACTGGTGTTCGGGTAGAGATTTCGTAGTTTGTCTTGCATTGTGTTCTAGTTGGGATGATATTTCTGGGGTGCTGCTATGTATTTAAATACAAGGATTCAATGTATGAGTTTCTTCTTCAACAAGTTTATTGACAAGTTTCAATACTCCATCAGAGACCAGCACAGTTAATCTTTTTGGAATCAACTTCATTCAATCAATCTGTTTAATGTACATGGTTTGAAACATCATGTGCACATACAATGTTACACATTTCTTGTAAAAGAAATGACCTGTACAAAGAATCCAAAGAATCCAATGGTGGCAAAAGCCCAAGCATTGTTGTTAACTGGGTCTGCAAGGTGGTCTGCTAGGTTCTCCAATGGTCCCTTTCCTGTCACTATGGCCTGTACAAAGAATCCAAACATCGAGAACATAGCCAGCCAGCAAACGCCTCTGGGTCCTCAGCCAAACCCAATGGGTCAAAGCTTCCACCTGGGTACAATGGGTCAACGACCTCTCCGAGTGGACCACCAGCAATTCTGTATCCCTCAACGGCACCCATCAAGATAACTTGGGTTGCCCAGATTGCCAAAATGCTCTGTGCGTGGACCAAAGCTTCCACCTGGGTACATTGCCTTCACAAATTATGTTCTTCAATATGACAATGGGACCCTCAAGGAGGAGATTTGAACTCTACTGGTGACCTCTGTCAAAAGAACTTTGATGCCGTTAAGGTATGACTCTTTGGCATTAAATTAACTAGTTAGTTGTACTTCAAAATGACAAATTATTTCAACATGACATGTCACATGCCATTAATAAATGTCTATGTTATTGCGTAAAGACGTTGAGGATCCTAGTAGGTAATCTAGTACGGATCTGGGCTCCTGCAGTTCGACCGTACAATCTCAATTTTATAATAGATGAGTTACATTGTATGTAGTATGAATTACATTTTATAGTATGTGTGTTACATTCGGCCAAAAAGTGTAAAAATGAGTTACATCTTTTGTTACAAAAAATTACATTTTATAATAATCAAAATTCGACTGCTATGTAGTCAGATTGCACAAATGCCCAAATCCATCTAGTACTCTCTCCATTCCACTATTATTTTTTTACTTCTTTATGGTCATCCCATCAAAGAGAAACATTTTTCTTTTAAGCAACTGTTTACAATAAATTACCAAAAATAATAATCACCCTTAGTTTAAATTCATATATTGCCACCAGAATATCTTCACTCTTGTGTGGATATTCTGGCTTTGCTTTCAATGAAACAGAGAATCAAATCATCTTTTCTTCTCATTTTTACACCTGGTTTGAACAAATTATATATTTGTGATAGTTTATTGACATGGAACTGCTCGGTGCAATGCGATGCAGTCTGTAGATTTAAATCACATCTGCCTTTTTGGGTAATGGATGTTCCAAACTTGTTCACCCATTTAATATCTACTGCACCCATAAAAGAAATATGCTTCAAATTTATACAGCTTTACCGCTGCGGCAACTATGCCGCTGCAGTGGATTTAAATTTGGTAATTTAAACCTTTAATGGATAGTAAAAACAGCAGTTTCTTAATTCAAACTGTCTTTGTCTTTTGAGAGATGAAATAAATTACTACTATCTGTCCCAAAATGTTGTCCCAAAAGGAATAATCTAAAAAATTTCAATACTACCTCTACCTCTGTCCCAATATGAATGACTTCAAAAATTTCAAATTTGCTCTTGATTGATCAAGAGCAAATTTGAAATTTTTTTTGGTCATTCATTTTGTGACGGAAGGAGTACTATCAATTTAATCCCTGCACATCTAACCTCCACCAACTTAAAAAACACACCATTTAAAGTTAAATCTCTGCCTTATATCATTCACCAGGGGCAGGGGCAAAAATGGTTGCATAGGCTCGAGCATTATGGTTAACTGGATCAGCAATGTGAGGTTTTCCAATGGTCCCTTTCCTATCACATATAATATTGATAATAGTAATGACACATTCTGATAATCTATGCAGGGAATTTATTTTTGACATTCACCTTTGAAAAGAAATAGACTACTATTTAACATATAGCTGGTTTAATTCAAGTTGGATAGCATGAAAATTCAAGCCAAGGAGTCTGATAAATGTCATAGTATATCCAACTAGTTATGTGACCCTCGGAGGGGTAATTACTGAGGAAACACAAGGAGTGCATGAAAACAAATGGCGGAAAAATGTGGATGGAACTTTGAGAGGTAAACCATGGTGTGCAGGTAATGGTTGAGTATTGAACACAGAAATTGGGAATGCACCTTATTTTATGGTTCAGCTGGGGTAAATTGATTCTAATGTTCCTGAGTTATTCCTGCCAAATAAGCTCTGAGAGAAGTCAGGTTGGAGGGGAAGAAAAAGCTTGGTAATTAAACAGATCCATTGGCTGTACTATCTTGGAGGAAAACTTATCTGCCATATTGTTGCAAGAGATTGGGATGGATATAAGGGATTTGTTTAAGGGGTGCTGGGAGTGAACTGGGGCTCGTATACAGAGGATCGATCTGTTCTAAGGTTTGTCTTGCAATGTGTTCTTGTTGGTGTGATATTTAAGGGATCCTGCTAAAGACTGTAAATACGAAATACAATGTACGAGTTTTGTTTATCGAAAAGTTTCAATCAATCTATTTCATTTACATGCAACATCATGTGCTCATACAATGTTACAGATTTCTCGTCAAATAAATCGCTCACTTGCCGGGAGCAAAGTTGGTGGCAAAAGCCCAAGCATTGTTGTTAACTGGGTCGGCAAGGTGGTCTGCGAGGTTCTCCAATGGTCCCTTTCCGGTCACTATGGCCTGAACAAAGAATCCGAACATTGAAAACATGGCTAGTCTTCCATTCTTGAGCTCCTTCACCTTTAGCTCAGCAAATGCCTCTGGGTCCTCAGCCAAGCCCAATGGGTCAAAGCTTCCACCAGCGTACAATGGGTCAACAACCTCACCGAGTGGGCCACCAGCAATTCTGTATCCCTCAACGGCGCCCATCAAGATAACTTGGGTAGCCCAGATTGCCAAAATGCTTTGTGCGTGAACCAAGCTGGGGTTACCCAAATAGTCAAGTCCGCCTTCACTGAAGATCTGAGCTCCAGCCTTGAACCAGACTGCCTCACCGAACTTGACACCATTGCGAGACAAAAGCTCAGGGAAAACACACCCAAGAGCTCCAAGCATGGCCCACCGGGAGTGGATCACCTCGAGCTCACGGTTTTTGGCGAAAGTCTAAAAACGTAGAGGATCCTATTAGGTAATCTAGTTACCATATGTCGCATGTAGATGATTGTCCTTATGTACTCCATACATAGAACTTGGTTGTATGGTAGAGTTTTCTTCCCTCTCGTGTAGAAAATCAAATCATCTTTTCTTCTCAATTTTATTCCTGGTTTGAACAAATAATAGTTCGGGTTAATTTAGGGATGTGGAACTGCTGCAGCGACAAAGCTGTTGATGCATTATGGGTGCAAGTGTGAATTAGAACTTGTTATATGATAAAGGAGGATTTAGTAACTTCTTCTAAATTTGGACAGTCAATTTGGGTAAAATTTCAAATTTTAGACATTCATTTAGGGTCGGAAGTCATATATCCATTTGAACTTGTATGAATATAATTTGTTCAGTCAGAGGATGGGAGTTAATAAGCTCAATTTGCATGAAAACCCTTATCCATTATGATTTGATTAGGGTTTTATTATAAACTTGATGATAGTAATGTCACATTCCGATAATCAATGCAGGGAATTTTATCTTGATATTTACCCGATTTTTTTTTTTTTTCTTTTAAAAAGAAGGGGATCAACACATTTCACCGCTCCCCCCTTGATGCACTTCATAGAGGCGCCTAGCTATGCTAGGGAGGGCAATGTCATTCCCTCTAACCACTGGTGGGGGAATCGAACTCATGACCTCCATGTTGGAAGCCATGAACTCTAACCATCAGGCTAAGATCCGCCACTGTTTAATAGTAGTCTCTCTTTTCCAACAGTGAAGTCATTTCTTGCCTTCCATAGATCAAATCGGATATTTACCCGATTTGATCTATGGAAGGCAAGAAATGACTTCACTGTTGGAAAAGAGAGACTACTATTAAACAGTGGCGGATCCAGAAATATTTTCCAGTGGGCCAAATATTTTTTTGGCTTAATCAAACTAAATTTCAAACTAAATTTCAAAAATTTAATATAAATTTGATGAAAAATTATATTTTATTAATAAGTTTTTAATACAACAATTACTTGATACCCTCTTAATAATTTCTTTTTTTTTTTTTTTGTCGAAAAACAAAAAGAACTACTCCCTCCATCACAAAAATGAATGTTTATTTTTTATTTAAGGAAAATTATAAAAGTGTTTTTTTTCTTCTTAAATTTGATGATAAGATGCATGTATATAAATATTGTTGTTATCAACTTTTTAAACTTTTAGTTTTGCAATTATATAATAAACAATGAAAAAATAATTTGTAAGAGTCATATAGAAACAAAGTTTTATGAAAAATAGACACTCAACATTTTTTAGAGAATAGATACGTAGTATTCATTTTTTGGTACGCTATGTATTATTTTTGGATCAAAGCAAATCAGATTTTTTTTTTTGATAATTAATATAGTAACAGAGGAATATGATTTTGGGATGAAAAAAATGAATTAAAAAGAAGTATAAGGGGCTGAAAAAATGAATAGAAAATAAGTAAAAATGTTTTAATGGGCTTAGATGTTGACTTTCCAAAAAGCCTAACAAATCTTTGTGTCAATGATACACAACATTAAATATATATTCTAAATTTTCTTGGTAATTTTTTCTTAAAAATCTCGTCCCTCCATAAAATAGCCACTGCTATTGAACAAATGGTTGCGTTTGTTTTTTTATTTTAAGCCTTATTTGCCTCTTAACACTTATTCATTAGAGGATTAGAGAAATAAGTGTGTTTGTTTTTTTTTTTGAAATAAGGATTGTTAGGCTCTTAAAGTCCTCTTAATTTTAAGTGGTTAAAATGTTGCTGAATTGCCTCTGAAAGCCTCTGAAAGCCACTGTTTCATATTTGGCTTTGGGTAATTTTTTTTAAACTGTTTACTGTTTCTAATGCATTTACAGTTTTTTTTTTTTTTTAATTTTTTTTTAACTGTTTCAGATAATGAATTCAGATACAAAATCAAACAACTTATCCAATTCAGAATTCAGTTTTCAGTTGCTGCCTCTTAATCATTCAGCCATTTTCAGAACTGAAATTCGATTTCAGCACTTATCACTTAAAAAAAACAAAAACCCCCTTCAGGAGAAGAAAAGGAATGATAACTGAATCAGATTCAATGGTTGCGTTATCATTCATTATCTTCACAAAGTTTACCAAGATGTTGTAACAATATGGCAGATAAGGTTGGAAATCTTGGAGTGGATTGAAGGGATTTGTTTGTGGGGTCCTGGGACTCAAGAGTGAATGGGGACTCGTATACAGAGGATCGATCTGTTCTTAGGTTTGTCATGCAATGTGATCGAGTTTGGGTGACATCAGGGAATGTATATTTTGGTGGCCAGAGATGATAAGGGTATCTTATTAAATCTGTAACTCCTTGGCCAAATATTTATTTCATGATTATATTCCACTTGGCAGTATACAATCTGCAATTTTTTTGGATGACTGCCTTCCAGTTTCAACATAACATGTCACGGGCCATTAACAAATATGGCTTGGGACAGCAGCTTGAATCTGCCTTCATAAATTATTTTCTTCAATATGACAATGGGGACCTCTGGGAGGAGATTCGAACACCGGTGACATCTGTTAAAAGAAATATTGATGCCAATGCCGCTTAAGGTATAACTCTTTAGCATTAAATTAACTAATTAGTCGTAGTTCAATTACTCTCTCCTTTCCAATAATTTTTTCTTTTTTCTTTTTGGGCCATCCCATAAAAGAGTAACATTTTTCTTTTAAGCAATTTTTATACTACATATTGCCAAACTTTTTTTAATCTGCTTAGTATAAATTCATATATTGCCACCTGATCAATCATAATCATTGTATTGTCTTTCTATTTTCCATATGTAGTACGTAGATGATTGTCCCTATGTACTCCATACATAGAACTTGGATGTATCGTAGAGCTTTCTTCAATCTTGTGTTAGATATTCTGGCTATCCTTTCAGTGATACAGAGAATCAAATCATCTTTTCTTCTCATATTTACACCTGGTTTGAACAAATAATATTTTGGGGGTGGTTTAGCGACTTGGAACTGCTGCAGCGACAGGGTTGCTGATGTGCTGCAGTGGTCGGTATGAATTTGGGTCATATATGCCTTTTTTGGTAATGTCGTTGACTAAATGAGATGTATGTGGGACTCAACGGCAAAGTTATTTGTAATTTCAACTGTTTCTGATAGAAGAAATGAATTACTACAATCAATTTAATCCCTGCACATCTAACCTCTACCAACTTAAAAAAAAAAAACCATCTAAAGTTATATCTCTGCTTTATATCATTTGCCAGGGGCAACATTGGTAGCATAGGCCCAAGCATTATGGTTAACTGGATCAGCCATGTGATCAGTAAGGTTTTCCAATGGTTCCTTTCTGCCACAATAGCCTGAACAAAAAATCCAAACATTGAAATCATGGCCAGTCTCCCATTCTTGATCTCCTTCACTTTCAACTCAGCAAAGTCTGCTGGATCATTAGTTAACCCCAATGGGTCAAAGTTTCCACCCAGATACAATGGGTTGTCCGTCAGTTCACCGAGTGGCCCACCAGCTACTCGGTATTTCTCCGCGGTACCCATTAAGAAAACTTGAGTGGCCATACCAGCAAAATGCTTTGTGCATGATCAAGTGAGCACCTAGGTGTTGATGTTGTATTCATTACCAGATTAAAGTTTGAAACTTTACTCTTGTATGAGTATAATTGGTACAGTCAGAGGATGGGAATTACTAAGCTCAAAATACATGAATAAACTTATGCATTACAGTATAATTTGATTTGTCTTCTATTGTAAACTTGATGATAGTAAGTCACATTCCAATAACCTATGCAGGTAATTTCATCTTTATGGAAGGAAAAATTGATCTCACCTTTGAAAAGAAAGAGACTACTTTTGAACAGATGGACGAGTTAATTCATGTTAGACAACGTGAGTGTTCATGCCAATGAGTCTGATAAATGTCATAGTATAGCTGACTAGTTGTGTGACCCTTGGAGGGGGAATAACAGGGGAAATTCAAGGAGTGCATGGAAACAAAAGGCGGAAATCCTGTGGTCCATCTCCACCGGAGCTTGAATACCCAAAGTTTGATGTGGATGGATCTTAGATGGATAAACCAGCATGTGGTGTTATTGGAGTATTGAGGACTAAAAATGGGAATGTAGCTTATGTTATGGTGCAGCTGGGGTAGACTCAAATGTTTCGGATTGATACCTGCTGAACAAGGTCTGTCAAGTTTCGTGAAGTCAGCTTTAAGGGGAAGAAAAAGATTGATAACTGAATCAGATTTAATGGTTTCACAAAATTTACCAACATGTTGCAAGCAGATAAGGTTGGAAATCTTGGAGCGAATTGAAGGGATTTGTTTGTGGGGGTGCTGGGACTCAGAGTGAAATGGGGCTCATATAAAGTGGATCAATCTGTTCTTAGGTCTGTCTTGCATTGTGATCGAATTTGGGTGATATTTCTGGGATGCTGCTAAGGAATTTTAATACACGTACACAACGTGCGAGTTCTTCTTCAACATGTTTATCGAAAAGTTTCAATCAATCTATTTACTTTACATGGTTGGCAAAATCATGTGCACATATAATGTTACAACATTTCTCGTAAAAGAAATGACTCACTTTCCGGGAGCAAAGTTGGTGGCAAAGGCCCAAGCATTGTTGTTTACTGGGTCTGCTAGGTGGTCTGCAAGGTTCTCCAATGGTCCCTTTCCTGTCACTATGGCCTGAACAAAGAATCCAAACATCGAGAACATGGCAAGTCTTCCATTCTTGAGCTCCTTCACCTTCAGCTCAGCGAATGCCTCTGGATCTTCAGCCAAGCCCAATGGGTCAAAGCTTCCCCCAGGGTACAACGGGTCAACTACCTCACCAAGTGGTCCTCCAGCTATTCTGTATCCTTCAACGGCACCCATCAAGATAACTTGGGTTGCCCAGATTGCCAAAATGCTTTGTGCATGGACCAAGCTGGGGTTACCCAAATAGTCAAGACCACCTTCGCTAAAGATCTGGGCTCCAGCCTTGAACCAAACGGCTTCACCGAACTTGACACCATTGCGAGATAGAAGCTCAGGGAAAACGCATCCTAGAGCTCCAAGCATGGCCTACCGAGAGTGGATCACCTCAAGCTCGCGGTTCTTGGCGTACGTTTCTGGATCTGCAGAGAGGCCAGCGGTGTCCCAGCCATAGTCACCGGGGAATTCTCCAGTGAGGTAAGGTGGGGCCTCTCCAGAAAATGGGCCCAAGTACTTGACTCTGTCTGGGACGTACCACGGGCTGCCGGATGAGACAGTTTTGGCCTTAGCGGCAGTTTTACGCATGGTAATTTTGAATACACCATTGACCTCCGAGGCGGCAGAGGAAGAAGCTACCTTGGTGAATGCCTTTCCGGCAAAAGTGGAGGAGAGAGAGGTTGTTGAAGCAGCCATTGATAATTGTGATGGAGCTAGAAAGGTGAGTTTTACTTAAAACAGAATGAACTGAGATTTGAATTGACGCAGCACGGAAGCAATAGGTTTCGTGATTAGCGCACTAATCACAAGAATTCACAAGCAATGAATCCTTAAACACAGATCTGGAATCCACCAGGAAATTAAAGAGAAATCTCTTTGAATTGAAAATCAAGAATAATAAGTTGTTTACCAAAATAAGAAGACTAAGTATTTATACTCCTACCTAGGCAGCAAATAAAAGAGTTCCCAAAAATAATAAAATACCAAAACTAAGCAATTTTCCGTAATTAAAACGAAATCAGTCTTCATCTCCCCGTCTTGAGCGCGGCCGCCCTTTGGCCCAGCGCGGTCGCGCAACACTCCAGAAAATTATGCCTGGCCTTCATCGTCGTCAGCCAGCGGCCTGCCCCTTTCCCTCACTAGCGCGGTCGCGCACTTGTCCAGAGTCTTCAAAGCTCGTCACCATGTCATCGGCAGCGGCCGCCAACCCCACGAGCGCGGTCGCTCTGGCTCCTGTATCAGTCTCCTCCACCTCCAAAGAACTCGACTCCGAGTTCTCTTCAGGATAAAGAACTCCATCCGCGTGATACTCATACATGTCGGCTACGTTGAAAGTATTCGAGATGTTCAAGTTATCAGGAAGAGCCACCACATATGCATTGTCATTGATCTTCCTAGTCACCTTGAAAGGCCCATACTTGCGAGGTTGCAATTTCTTATACGTACCAACAGGAAAACGCTCTCGTCGAAGAAACACCATAACATCATCCCCAACTTTGAAAACTTTGACCCGTTTCTTCTTGTCTGCAGCAGCTTTATTCTTCAATCCCGTTGCCTCCAACTTGGCCCGAACCTCCTCTTTGACAGCACAAACTTCATTAGCCATATTTTCATTGCCTTGGCTCACACCACGACCCCTTAGTAACGGTACCAAATTCACCACATGCCTTGGAGTCGAAGAATAAACCACAGAAAATGGTGATTTCCCCGTAGCCGAGTGGACCGCACTGTTGTAAGCAAATTCCACCTGCGGTAATGCCAAATCCCACTGCTTCTGCTTGTCCCCACAAACACTTCTGATCATATTTCCCAATGTTCTGTTAGTAACTTCGTCCGTCCGTCTCGTTTGCGTGTGAGCCGTAGAACTCCGATTCAATGCGGTACCAAACATACGTCATAACGTAACCCAGAAGTGACTCAAAAACTTAGTGTCTCTATCCGAAGTAATGGACTTAGGAACACCATGAAGACGTACAACCTCTCTAAAGAACAGCTTTGCAATATTAGAGGCATCCGAGGTCTTCTTGCAAGCAATAAAATGAGCCATTTTGGAAAATCTGTCCACTACTACGAAAACAGAATCCACACCTCGTTGAGTACGAGGTAAACCCAACACAAAATCCATAGATAAATCGAGCCATATGACATCGGGGAATAGGCAAAGGCAAATAAAGACCAGGTATTTGAGATTGACCTTTAGATACCTGACAAACATAACAACGCCTGAAGATAGCACCCGCATCCTTCCCCAGTTGAGGCCAAAAATAACGCTCCTCCAAGCTAGCGATGGTCTTGTCTCGCCCCAAGTGCCCACTAAGGCCTCCTCCATGCAAATCCCTGATCAACTTCTCACGCAATGACGAAACAGGAATGCACAATCGATCCCCTTTGAACAAAAAACCTTCACGGACATGAAAATCTGCACTCGGATGCTTGCCCACACACTTAAACCATACTTCCTTGAAATCGGTATCCTCTCCATACAGCTCCTTCAGCAACTCAAACCCGACGACTTCTTGAGACAGTGTAAGCAATAAGGAAGCCCTCCTACTCAGAGCGTCGGCCACTTTGTTCTGAACCCCGGACTTATGCTGAATGATAAAAGGGAACTTCTGCAGATAACTGACCCATCGAGCATGCATCTTGTTTATCATCTTCTGACTGTGCAAGAACTTTAGGGCAAGGTGATCAGAGAATAGAATAAATTCCCGCTGCACAAGATAATGCTCCCACTGTCGCAGAGCCCGAAAAACAGCATAGAATTCCTGATCATAAGTACTCCACTTTTGACGCGCCTCACTCAACTTCTCACTAAAGAAAGCCACCGGTCGTTTTTCTTGTGAGAGGACAGCTCCAATCCCTACACCACTTGCATCACACTCCACCTGGAATATTTTATCAAAGTCGGGTAGGGCAAGAACTGGTGCAGTACAAAGTTTTTCCTTGATGAGAGCAAAACTCTGTTCTTGCTCAAAACCCCAATGAAACTTACCCTTCTTCAAACACTCAGTAATAGGAGCAGTGATGGTACTGAAATCCCGCACAAACCTCCTATAGAAAGTAGCTAAGCCATGAAAGCTACGCACCTCAGTGACCGATGTCGGGGCTGGCCAATCCCTTATGGCCCTCACTTTCTCCTCATCCACCTGAATTCCATCCTCACCAACCACAAAACCCAGAAAAAGTAACTTGTTGGTGCAGAAAATACACTTCTTAAGATTGATGTAGAGCTGATTATCTTTTAGGACTTGCAACACTTGTCTAAGATGATCGAGATGTACAACTCTATCTTTGCTATAAATCAGGATATCATCGAAATAAACGACAACAAAAGAACCAATAAAAGGTCGAAATACCTGATTCATCAATCTCATGAAAGTGCTAGGGGCATTCGAGAGTCCGAATGGCATGACAAGCCACTCATAAAGGCCATCCTTGCTCTTGAAGGCTGTTTTCCACTCATCTCCTGGCCTAATCCGAATCTGGTGGTACCCGCTGCGCAAATCCAGTTTTGTGAACACCTTCGAACCGGATAACTCATCAAGCATGTCTTCCAAACGGGGAATGGGAAATCGATACTTGATGGTAATTTTGTTGATGGCACGGCTGTCCACACACATACGCCACTGATTACCCTTCTTCGCAGATAAGTAGAACTGGGTAATTCCTACACCTGACTCATGCTCTCTCTAATAAACCCCTTTCGCAGCAAATCTTCTATCTGCTCCCGAAGTATCTCATTCTCCTTGGGACTCATGCGGTAATGCGGGAGGTTTGGCAAGCTAGCTCCCGGAATCAAATCAATCTGGTGCTGAATGTCCCTCATAGGTGGCAGATCATTTGGCAAGTCATCGGATAGTAACTCCTGAAAATCTGCAAGTAGTTCTTTAATCTCCCTTGGCAACCCAATCTCCACACTGACAGAACTCAACAACCCCTTAATGATTATAGGGCAAAAATACTCCGACTCCTCAATAGCTGCAGTAAGATCCTTCTCATTCTGAATAAGCATCAACACCGGCTTATCCTTCTCAACCTGCTTTTCAAACCGTGAAACAGGAGCTATAGCAATCTTGTGTTTGTTCCAGTTGAACATCACCACATTATCCCTGCCCCTATAAGTAATATCATGATCATGTTGCCATGGACGACCCAGTAACACATGACACACATCCATATTCAGCACATCACAAACGACTTCCTCCTTATAATGTTTCCCGATAGAAAGGGGAACCCTACAAGTACGTGATACTCTAAGTTCGGAACCCGTATTCACCCAACCCAAGCCATAGGGTTTCTCATGCGGTTCAGTTTTCAACCCAAGGAAATCAACTAATTTCTGCGAAACTAAATTTTCAGTGCAACCATTGTCAACAATTAAATTGCATACCTTGTTAGCAACGGAGCAGTATGCACGAAAAAGATTCTTCCTCTGTCCCTCATCCTTGGAAGATAACAATATCTGTTGAAGAACACAACCCACATGCTCCTCGGATTCCTCCTGCGCGAACTCGGCCCCTTCATACTCATCATTCTCCTCCTCTACTTGCTCCTCGTCTTCCTCCCCTAGGAATGCAGCAGTTGCCCTACTGGGGCAAACGTTGGACCTATGCCCATATCCCTGACAGCGAAAACACTTATCTCCCCTTGGTTTGGCATACGGATTTGCTGTTTTCTCAGATCGGTGCCTTGTTTAATTGCCGAGTTGCTTCTTTGCCGCCACGGTTCCCTGTCATGTGTTTCCACTGAATCGTCGCCGAACCGCTAGCGCACCCTTTCCTGTTACTCCCTTCATCAGCACTGCCTTGCGGACTCCATTTACGAAAAGGAGCATTAAAGACCCTTGCACTCGATTTTTCCATTAGCTCCGCTCTCAAGGCCAGAGTAGAAGCATCCGTCAAGTTTCGTACTTGATGCAAACCCATCTTGTCCTGTATTGAGGCCTTCAGGCCATTGATATAGCGTGCAACCTTTTGTTCCTCAGACTCGTCAATCTCCACCCTTGCCGTGTACCGCTGAAACTCAGTAGTGTACTCATCAACCGTCCTTTTGCCTTGTACACAATTGAGATACAACTTGTACAAAATCTGCTCATAATCTGCGGGCAAGAACCTCCCTGAGATCAACTGCTTCATCCGTCTCCAAGTCCTAACTGGTTCCTTTCCCTGCCGTCGCCTCTGCACTACCAGTTTATCCCACCATACTGCAGCAGTACTCTTCAAGCGAATCGCTACCATCTTCACCTGTTTATTAGCAGGTACCTCCATGACCTCAAAAAAACGATCGACACTAGTCTGCCAATCTAGAAAATCCTCTATGCCCATGGTTCCATAAAAATGAGGGATTTCAGCCTTGATTCTATAATCATGGCGATTTTGATTGTTACCTTGTTCTCCGTCATCCTCAACAATTTCTTCCTCCGAACTGGATCCATCTTCTTCCCGGTTCTCCACCCTCTGTGGACGGTGAACGTGTTCCTCCCTGTCTCTTTCATCCCTACGGTCTCGATTACCATTCTGACCCTGTTGAGCAGCAACCAACGCGGCGATCTGTGTAGTCAACGAAGCGATGGCGTTAGTACTCCCCTCGATATCAGCCCTCGTAGCCCGATCTCCCACGATTCTTCGCAAGATGATGTAAAAGACAGGATATGGCCTGCTCTGATACCAACTGACTCAGCACGGAAGCAATAGGTTTCGTGATTAGCGCACTAATCACAAGAATTCACAAGCAATGAATCCTTAAACACAGATCTGGAATCCACCAGGAAATTAAAGAGAAATCTCTTTGAATTGAAAATCAAGAATAATAAGTTGTTTACCAAAATAAGAAGACTAAGTATTTATACTCCTACCTAGGCAGCAAATAAAAGAGTTCCAAAAAATAATAAAATACCAAAACTAAGCAATTTTCCGTAATTAAAACGAAATCAGTCTTCATCTCCCCGTCTTGAGCGCGGCCGCCCTCGCCCAGCCGCGGCCGCGCAACACTCCGAGAAAATTATGCCCGGCCTTCATCGTCGCCGCCGCGCGGTCGCCCTTCCTCCCCCTAGCTGGGGCGGTCGCGCGCACTTGTCCAGAGTCTTCAAAGCTCGTCACCATGTCATCCAGCGCGGCCGCCAACCCCACGAGCGCGGTCGCTCTGGCTCCTGTATCATGAATGGAAATAAACTGTGAATTAGGGAATGTATATATAGGTGGCCAAAGAGATGATAAGTGTATCTTCTTAAATTTATAACTCATTTTCCATTGGCCAAGTATTTATTTCGAGATTTTATTGCACTTTCAGTTTACAGTTTACAATCTTCTTGGATGACAGCTTCCAGTTTCAACATGACATGTCATGGGCCAGTAACAAATGTGGTTGGGTCATCATCTTGAATGTGCTTCACTTATATAATAAAATATTAATTTCTCTCACTTCCATATATACAACTCTCAACCTTATATAATATATACTCCCATCAGTGGCCCAAATCCAACCTTTTAATAATGATGAATGTGGTTTTACCCATCCAAAAGATATAGTTCCTAGTTTATTTGGTGCTCGAAACCTTGAGAATTTAATGTATTTTCTAGTGTTTTGAAAGTACAGGGATTGAAGTGCAACAATGTTGAAAACGGAGGATTGGAGCGTACTTTGGAAGCTTTTGGATCAAATTGCAATTTTGGAAAATTTGGGACTAAACGGAAATTATGAAGTTCAAGGACCAAAGTGGAAATATTGGAAAATTAAGGGACTAAATTGGAAATATGGAATTTTTGGATGAATTTAATATATAAAAATTCCTGGGTTAAAATGAAAAATAAAATCCTAAAGAGCGAAGTGCAAAAGAAGTCATTATAGTGGCCAAAGTGCGACTGCAAAATTGTGGGACGAAACGAATACTTATTAATCAACCAAGGCATTCTTAAATTAAACTGTGGCCGGCCAAACTTGAATTTGCTGGGCCAAGCTGGAAGGAAAAATGGGCCAAGGTTGGTGCAGGATGGCCGAGAGTAGCACAAGCAATTTGGGGCCGAAGGAAAATGGGCCTGGGCAAAGTGGGCGCACGCCTGTTGCTATTGGGCGCACGCCCGGAAGCTTTCAGATTGAGTACAGGCGTACACCCGGTTTTAGTGGGCGCGCGCCCGGTACGTACGGACAAATGCAGCCAGTTTCCTTATTTTGGAAGGATTCTAAAGATTTTTCACAGATTTGCACTGTAATCACCACGATTTCGAGAGATCTTCTATTTTGACTAGGATTTTGACCCTAATTTATTTCCAAAAAGGATTTCCACCTCTCTCCTCCTATATAAACAACCCTAGACTAGTTTTGTATCATCTTTTATCTTTTATCTTTTATTTTGGGATCTTTGGATCTTTTGATTTTTATCATTCTCTTTTTATATTTTTAGTTTAGGTTTTATTTATTTTATGAAGATGAAAGAACAAGGTTTTGCTTTATTTATTTTAATGGCCATTCAAGGCTAAACTATTTTATTCATGGATTGGGTGTAGTAATTGTGGAACCTCTATGCTAATTCAAGTTTGAATTCTTCCAAACTCTCTCATTCTTGTTTGATGAATTAATTATCATTCTTTTATTTGTTTTAGACTGTTGCACTACCGTGTTTATTTAAAGCACCCTAATTCATCAATTAGGTTGGATTGTTGACCTACCGGAATACAATACAACTTAGATTCATATATTTCTTGTGGACTTAATGAGTTTCTTGAATGTTATTTTGACCTACCGAAATTGATAACAAGATAGAAATATTGGGGTTGCAATCCGCACACCAAACGTTCCAACCCTAACCAAGTGAAAGAATCTTTGAATGAGATTGTTATTTTTCTTATCAAAATCATTAGCATAGAGGGGATGCAATTATGAAATCCAATCCGTGAATTTCTTTGATCTGATTAAATCTTAGTTTATTGCTTTCTTGTTTTCTTCAATTCATTAGCTTAATTTCTTGCTTTATTACTTTAGTTAATAAATCCAAATCAAAAACCCCATTTTGTTACTTTTAGCATTAATTAAATCAACTTGTTAATTCACTCAAGTCTCTGTGGTTCGACCCTTACTTTTGTATATTGCTACTTCGGTGACTTGTACACTTGCAAGGTATTTTTATTACACAGTGGAATTTTCTCCACCAAGTTTTTGGCGCCGTTGCCGGGGACTTGTTGTGATTCTTAACAAGTTTATTTAATCGGTGCATGTTTGGTCGCCGGTCATTGGATCCTAAGTTGGTTCCTTTGAACGACGATATAGACCAAGTCGAGAGAGGCATTCCCTTTACTCAAGTGTTCGAAACTGATTCTGAAACTTCTGTCACCGAGACAGAAGTAACTTTGAGTGAATTAGAAACTTCTTCCACCGAGGGAGAAGAACTTGAAATTGATATGGCTTTGCAAGCGCCCACCATGGATGCCTTCTCTAGGCCGCGGGTGGACACATCTGTGTCATGCATTGTATTGAATGAGGCAACAAAAAGTTACGAGGTAAAAGGCCATCTGTTTAACATGATCCCTCAATTTCATGGCCTTCCCTCGGAGGATTCTTTGAATTTCTTGAGGGAATATATGATGATTGTGTCGAGTTTTCCATTGAGAGAGGGTGTGACTGATGAGCACTTAAGATTGAAATGTTTTCCCTTTGCTTTGAGGGATAATGCTAAGAAGTGGCTCATGTTGCTCCCACCTAGGAGCATAAATACTTGGGATGAATTACATGATATATTTTTGAGAAAATACTTTCCACATGCTACGTTAGCCACGTTTAGACAGAAAATTATAGGGTTCACACAGGACTCTTTTGAGGCATTTCATGAAGCATGGGACAGGTTTAAGATGCTTTTGGTGCAATGTCCCCACCATAATTTTCCTTTGCCTTTATTGCATCAAACTTTCTATGGGGGGTTGACACAAGCCGATCAAAGTGCTATGGTGGATAACGCAATGTGAGGCTCTTTAGGAGCCAAAACTGCGGATGAGACCCAAAATCTTTTTGAGAGATTAGCATCTAATTCGCAACAAAAGGGGTCAAGGGGTAAAACAAATAATGTGAATGGAATAGGAATGAACGATGAGCTTTCAAAACAAATTGCACTTCTTAATCAAAAATTTGATAAGTTGGTCATGAGTAGTACGTCCAATTTTGCATCCAATGTGTCATCTGTTGGTAATGTAATGCATGATAATTGTGTGACTTGTGGTTCTAACACTCACTCTTATGAAGTTTGCCCCACCACTAGTCCCCATTTATATAATCATGAGCAGGTACATGCAATGCAAGCATATATGCAGAGTGTCCCGCAGAACAACCCATTTTCACAAACATACAATCCGGGGTGGGGAAAGCACCCTAATTTTTCTTGGGGAGGAAATCAACAGCAGAATAAAACTCTCCACCCCCAACCACCACCGCAGGGACCCTTTGAGAGGAATAGAGAGCCTTGGGAAGAGCGCATGATGCAGTTAAAGATGGAGCAACAACAGTACAAGATGGAACAACAACAAGCCTTCAGAAATCATGAGGCTGCCATGCAGGTTACAGCACCCAAATTGGACATGGAAGCGGTACAAGGCCAAAGACAAGAAAATTTTCAAAATCCACCAGAGCAAGCCAAGTCTATTGTGACTATTTGGGATGAAAGTGATGAGATTGAGGAGGTATTTCTTTCTTCCCTTGATAATTTTGAATGTGATAATATTGATAATGTTAGTGAGGAAGAGGATGAGATTGGGGAGGTTCAATATGTATTTTCTGCATTAAATTTAGAAACCCCTCCTCCCAATGTTGTGAAAACCACACCCCGTAGAGGTGTGGAGTTTGAAAAGATTAAACATGTTCAAAAAGACCCCGGTGTTTCATTATCCCAATTTCTTTAGGGGGTCAAAATTTTAAAGGTTTGTTGGATCTTGGGGCAAGTGTTAATGTGATGCCCTTTCATGTTTTTAGAAGTTTGGGGGTAGGTGAGTTGAAACCACCCATGAGAGACTTGCAATTGGCGGATCTCTCAATCAAAAGACCTTTAGGGGTTATTGAAGGGGTGTTGGTTAAAATCGATAAAATCATTATCCCTATTGACTTTTATGTGATGTGTATGGAGGGATCAAGTGAGGAACAACTGAAAACTCCCATTCTGCTTGGGAGGCCATTTATGTTTGACACTAAGGCCACCATTGATGTGTGTCAAGGGGTTGTGTCCTTGAGAGGTATGGGGGAGGAATGTAAATTTTGTATGCTTAAAAATGATAAGAAACCCTCCCCCACAGATGGTTTTGTAGGAGCCATAACTGATTTTCCAATTGTCAAATATGATGTGAATGGATGTGAGAAAAGTGGGGATAATGCGGACGTGTGCCCCTTGGCTAGTAACATTAAAGCCGACCAATACTCTAGGAGTAACGGGTCGTATCACTCCCCACACGACTCCCATAAAGAGTCGATTCATCACATCTACCACAAGGGCATTCAAAACTTAAAGTTAGAGAGGAGAGTTATTTGCTTGATTTATCTGAGACTATTTTTGCTAATATTTTTGCTCAAGATAACCTCTTTGATCTTGTTGAGGAAGATGTTCCGCAGGTGAAGGAATAAACTAAGTTTGGGGGCAAGAGCCCCAACAAAAAGAAAAGAAAAAGGGTGAAGCATAAAGCACCCAAAGTTTCGTGGGCTCCACCTGAATTAATTAAGAAAGGGACCTACGCATGGAAGGAAGTGGGCGTTTGTGCCCGAGAAAATCAAAGGTGGTCAAAGGGCCGAAAAGCAAAGGCCAAATCCATTGAGGCCAATCTCAACCCCAAGTAAGTGGGGCAACGGTCGGGCTAACGACCTTAACCAAATGCGCTAATTGGGAGGCAACCCAAGTAGGTATGTTTTATTGCTTTATTTATTTGCATTGTTGTGTCATATCGTTCTTTGAACCCGAGGCATGTTTTTGTTCTCTTTGCTATGAGGGCATAACATGTTTTGAGTTTGGGGGTAGATATCTCTCCGAGTTTGTGGGTTTATAGGGGAGTGTATATAGTGTCACCCTCCAAAAAAAAAAAAAATAGAAAAATTTAAAAATTTTGTTCTCATTATATGTTTGGAAGTTGGCCAATGTCCGTGATGATTTGAGAGTGTTTTTGATTGAATTTTGCTAGTTTGTGCCAATTTGAATATGTTAATTAGAATTGCATTAATACATGTAAAACACAATTGCACCACCATTCACTTCCATCATTTTTCTTGATCATTGTTACCAATTTAGGAGACCTTTATAGGATCACTTTGACATTCTCGGGGTCCCTAGAACATGTTTGCATGACTGTCAATAACACATCAATTAGGCTATTCGGGAAGTGATATGTGGCTATTTCTTTGAACCCTATTTGTGAGTCTTTAACTTTCTCGTCACTTATACAAAATTTTCCGCTAGAACCCCTTTTGAGCTTGAAAAAGAATGGAATCTCTCACAAAGTGGGAGGTTATTTTAGACCACCATTCGCCTTCTTTTGTACCCTCATTATCCTACCCTTTTAACGTATACACTATTTTCTTACCTTTTCAAGAAAGTGAAACTAGGGAATGAATGGGAATTTTTGGGGGATATTTGGAAAAATCAAGGGTTGAGTGGAAAGTGGGCATGAAAAGAAAGAAAAGGGTTATGAATTGTTATGTAATGAAAAGAGGGGCTTGAGCAAAAAGTATTGAATGCACATTCTCCGTTATATATTTGTGCAAAGTAAAAAAAAAAAAAAAACGAAAAAGAGAATAAGAGAATAAAAAAAAAAGATTGAAAAGCCTTGCCCTCTCTAATGTTGAAGTGGAAAGCGATCAAAAAGAAAGAAAGGTGATCGATCCCAAGTTTGAAAGTATGCAAAATTATAAGTTTGGGGGTTAAATCAATGGGTTGGCTTGGAGCGGAGTGATAATTTCAATGTGAGGATGTATGACGAAGACTTTCTAGTTTCACTTGCTTGACTTCGTATGTCCTTATCTTCATTTGTAACCGTGAACCTAGCCCGCGTTTATCGCGATACATTACAAACCATAAAGCCATATTTGCTCCCTAAAGAGTAGCCTGTTGACAGTTTTGTTTAAATATGCATATGAGTGTCCCTTGTGCAGAAATTTCATCTTAGTATCATTGATTTAGAGCATGTGGTTAGTGACCCTATAAAATATCTTACTTTGGTGACAATGATCTCCCATATTTCATTCATCATTCAGGCCGAGGTGGAAAATTGTGGGTTAGATGCATTAATGTAATTGTAATGGATATTCTTATTGGCACTTGTTTAGCATATGTAAGTGAGAATCTGAGACTTGTTTGACCGACAACCTTGTATGTAGTGAGAACATATCAAAAATATTTTTTGTTGATTGTTTTTAGTTGTTAAGGTAGTTTTGTTTTTGTTTATTTCTTTTGTTTTACTCGAGGACGAGCAAAAGATAAGTTTGGGGGTATTTGATGAATGTGGTTTTACCCATCCAAAAGATATAGTTCCTAGCTTATTTGGTGCTCGAAACCTTGAGAATTTAATGTATTTTCTAGTGTTTTGAAAGTACAGGGGTTGAAGTGCAACAATGTTGAAAACGGAGGATTGGAGCGTACTTTGGAAGCTTTTGGATCAAATTGCAATTTTGGAAAATTTGGGACTAAACGGAAATTATGAAGTTCAAGGACCAAAGTGGAAATATTGGAAAATTAAGGGACTAAATTGGAAATATGGAATTTTTGGATGAATTTAATATATAAAAATTCCTGGGTTAAAATGAAAAATAAAATCCTAAAGAGCGAAGTGCAAAAGAAGTCATTATAGTGGCCAAAGTGCGACTGCAAAATTGTGGGACGAAACGAATACTTATTAATCAACCAAGGCATTCTTAAATTAAACTGTGGCCGGCCAAACTTGAATTTGCTGGGCCAAGCTGGAAGGAAAAATGGGCCAAGGTTGGTGCAGGATGGCCGAGAGTAGCACAAGCAATTTGGGGCCGAAGGAAAATGGGCCTGGGCAAAGTGGGCGCACGCCCTGTTGTTGGCGCACGCCCTAAGCTTTGAGTACAGGCGTACACCCGGTTTTAGTGGGCGCGCGCCCGGTACGTACGGACAAATGCAGCCAGTTTCCTTATTTTGGAAGGATTCTAAAGATTTTTCACAGATTTGCACAGAATCAGCCACGGATTTCGAGAGATCTTCTATTTTGACTAGGATTTTGACCCTAATTTATTTCCAAAAAGGATTTCCACCTCTCTCCTCCTATATAAACAACCCTAGACTAGTTTTGTATCATCTTTTATCTTTTATCTTTTATTTTGGGATCTTTTGATCTTTTGATTTTTATCATTCTCTTTTTATATTTTTAGTTTAGGTTTTATTTATTTTATGAAGATGAAAGAACAAGGTTTTGCTTTATTTATTTTAATGGCCATTCAAGGCTAAACTATTTTATTCATGGATTGGGTGTAGTAATTGTGGAACCTCTATGCTAATTCAAGTTTGAATTCTTCCAAACTCTCTCATTCTTGTTTGATGAATTAATTATCATTCTTTTATTTGTTTTAGACTGTTGCACTACCGTGGACAGTTTATTTAAAGCACCCTAATTCATCAATTAGGTTGGATTGTTGACCTACCGGAATACAATACAACTTAGATTCATATATTTCTTGTGGACTTAATGAGTTTCTTGAATGTTATTTTGACCTACCAGAATTGATAACAAGATAGAAATATTGGGGTTGCAATCCGCACACCAAACGTTCCAACCCTTAACCAAGTGAAAGAATCTTTGAATGAGATTGTTATTTTTCTTATCAAAATCATTAGCATAGAGGGGATGCAATTATGAAATCCAATCCGTGAATTTCTTTGATCTGATTAAATCTTAGTTTATTGCTTTCTTGTTTTCTTCAATTCATTAGCTTAATTTCTTGCTTTATTACTTTAGTTAATAAATCCAAATCAAAAACCCCATTTTGTTACTTTTAGCATTAATTAAATCAACTTGTTAATTCACTCAAGTCTCTGTGGTTCGACCCTTACTTTTGTATATTGCTACTTCGGTGACTTGTACACTTGCAAGGTATTTTTATTACACAGTGGAATTTTCTCCACCAAATAAAATATTTTTTTTTACTCCAACTTACCTAAATTACTTATCATTTATTTTTTTAATAATATATTAGTAATAATATTTCTAAAATTACCCGTTCAATTATTAAAAATAATTACCCAATACAATTATAAATTCATAATTTACTTGACAACAAAATGAAAATAAAATAGATAAAATAAAATCAAAAATAAATTATAAAAGTTACAAATACAACACTTGAATTTTAAATTACGCATACATAATATGCAAATTACATATTCAATTATTAGTGCCGAATTTCTCCCATATGTGCTCAATCAAATCATTCTGAAGAGCACTATGAGCCTCTCTATTGCGAAGTTGATCTCTATTAACCATATAAGTCGACAAACTTGCAATGCGAGCAGTAGAGTATTGAGGAAGTTCGGTCTCTCCTCATGAAGGTACATCCTTCAAAAATTCTGTGGGATCATAATAATTTTGGTATGTGTCTTGTTCATCCTCTACAATCATATTATGCATGATGATACAAGCCATCATAATTTTTCTCATCAAAACCTTGTCCCAAACAAGACATGGACGTCGAATAAATGCGAAGCGAGCTTGTAGAACTCCAATGGCTCGCTCTACATCTATTCTAACAGCCTCTTGGTGTTGAGCGGACAACTTATGCTTTAGAATCATAGGACTTCAAATTGACTTGACAAATGCAGCCCAAGAAGGATAAATACCATCAGTGAGATAATATGCCCTATTATTTTGGCGACCATTCACGATGTAACTGACCTTTGGTGCTCGACCTTCTAAAATATCACTAAAAACTGGAGATCGATGGAGAACATTAATATCATTACATGAGCCTGGTGTTCCAAAGAATGCATGCCATATCCATAAACCATATGATGCAACAGCTTTCAAAATGATTGTTGGCTTTCCACTTCTCCCTGCATATTGCCCAGCCCAAGCAGTAGGACAGTTTTTCCATTCCCAATGCATGCAATCAATGCTACCAATCATGCCAGGAAAACCACGTTGTTCCCCAACATAGAGTAGTCTTTCCAAATCTTATTTATTAGGACTTCTATGGTATGTGTCACCAAAGCAAGAAATTACATCTTCTACGAAATGGATGATAGCATCTCTCGTTACTGTTGCACTCATTCATAAGCATTCATCATCAACATCTACTAATATCCCATAAGCCAACACCCTCATGGCTCCAGTACATTTTTGCAATGGTGAAAGAGATTTTCTACCTGTGCAATCATTTCCCTCTTGAAAATATGCATCGTTGATAGTAACAACATCCACTATACGAAGAAAAAGCGATTTTTGCAAGCGAAATCTACGTCGAAAGAGCTCCGGAGAATAGGTTGGATTACAGATAAAATAGTCTTTCATGAAACGTTCCTCACCAATCTCGCGTTCCCTATCAATACACCTTCTTTTGACTGTAGAATTTTTAGCTCCTACAATCAAATTAGGATTGTTTAGTAGCATATCCTCGATGATGCTATCAATTTGATGATTTTGTTCATGAACTCATTCTTCCCATTCATCAAGAGTGTTGGAATCAGAAACATCAGAACTTGAGTCTGATTCTACTGAAGAGTGAGAGTTAGCAGACATTTTTCTGAAGTGAAATGGTAAAATATGGTAAACAGAAGTAATACTATGGACAAATATTGAGGATTTTGAGTGAGTTTATTTTGCAGGTTTGAGACATGTATGGGGGTTTGTAGTGATATTTTCTTGGTGTGTGTGCATTGTTTGCGGAGAGAAATAATCCAATGCATGTGATGTTTTTATGTTTGCATGTGTGTGTGCAGTGTTTGCAGAGAGAAACACAATGATATGTGACAGAATCCAATGCATGCGATGTTTTTATGTTTGCATGTGTGTGTGCAGTGTTTGCAGAGAGAAAGACAATGACATGTGATAGAAAGAATCCAATGCATGTGATGTTTTTATGCTTACATGTGTCTGTGCAGTGTTTGCAGAGAGAAAGACAATGACATGTGATTGAGATCATTACAGATCCAATGTTTGAAAATGATAATAGTTGCATGTGATATTTTCAATAACTGAATAGTATTTGCAGAGAGAAAGACAATGACATAAACATCTCACGACTACATTAATTTTATTGGAGGAAAACACATCTCACATCACACATAATTTAAGTTTGCCTAAACACAATGTCAAATTAAACATTAATTCAAGTTTTCCTAAACACAAGGACAATTAGTCGGCGTTTCATCTCTTCGTCTTCTGGAGATAGATTATCTTTCGCTAATAATGTGTTCAACATTATTTTTTCCATCTTCAAGGAATTCATTTGTAGCTTTTGGCGCTTCAATTCGAGTTTCTCAGCAATTAATGAATATTCATTGGATTTGGTGAGTCTCAATGCACGAAGTTCTGCAGCCACTTCAGATTCAGATTGTGTTGCCTTACCTTTTGCTTTCTTTTTTGACTTATCTTTACCAGTTGGACGAGAAATAGTCAAACCTTTAGCAGTTGGAGTTTCTTGATCATCGTTCACATCATCTTCAGAAGTCCTTGATCTTTTCGTGCTGCCACCACTTTCTTGATCATCGTTCACATCATCTTCAAGACGAGACCGTCTTGCATTATGATGAGACGTTACATCCCACCTTGGATGTTTACTCATAACATCATTGTAAACAATCAAGTCTTGAAATTTTCCGCCACCCGCTTCATAAATTGTATGAGCTTCCATTCCAACATCTTTTTTGCTCATTCCACTTCTTTCCCTACGATTTGCTTCTTCCAGAGCAGCAACCCTTTTGCCTACATTTTCATTAAGTCGTTTAAAACGACCTATTATTGATTCGATATTTCTTGGGTTGAGCTCGTCTGGATTTTCTGCTTGAGTTTCGTGATATAATTTGTGCACACATGACCACATCGCAACCTTTTTTTGATTTTTTCCGCATACACTAACTTCGCTAACAAAGATATAAGTTGACATAAGAGCTACGTCTTCTTTCATAAACCAACTTACATTCTTTGCTCCTTTCTGATTTTGGTTTGGGTGTTGAGTATTCCCAAACAAATTGCGAGAGACATTTTCTCTGGTGGAAAGTGACGCAGCACGGAAGCCGGATAAATTTCGTGATTAGCGCACTAATCACAAGAACCCTTCAAGCGAAGAATCCTCAAACACAATACTGGAATCCACCAGCAGTAATCTGGAATCCACCAGGAATTAAGAGAAAACTCTTTGAAATTCAATTAATCAAAAGCTAAGTTTAACAAAACCTAAAAGATGTTTAAATACTATCTCTAAACCTAAAACCAAATCAAGCAAACAATGACTAAAATACCCCTAATTTAAATACTCCTCATTCAGTAAATTGAAAACAAAACGGAACAAATTAAAGCAATAACCCGTCGTTGATGAGGAGCCCGCCCGGAAGTAAGTCATGCGGCCGCCTCATACTTCGGAAGATTGGCCCTGTGTTGCTCAATTTGAGGCGCACGCTTGGGAAGGATTGAGGCGCCCGCTTCCCGTCCAGAAGGTTCCTCCCCATCCCCTGCAATTGAGGCGCTCGCCTGGGTTGTTGGTAGAGCCGTCAATACGGGAATACGGGACGGGACGGGACGAAATTATGTTGTCCCACGACGGGAACGGGACAAAACGGGACGGGACAAAAATGGGACGGGACTAAAATACTCCGTCCCATCCCGTCCCATTTGCGGGACGCGGGATCCCGCGGGACCCATGCGGGACCCGTTGACTAGGAAGGATAACGTTGACTAGGCGCCAAAATCAATATTCATAAAGAGTTGCAAATTGTTTGAGGTATGATAAAAGGACTGGTAAATATATAAAGTTGACATTTATTTTATGACATCCCAAAAACGAAATGAGGACGTTTAATTTGGGACAGAGGGAGTATAATTCAAGGTCGAGGGAACAAAGTCACCAGACAACTATGAACATGCTATTCTTCATTAGACACATTAAAAAAGACTTCAAATTAGTATCCAGCATTTTTAGATATTTTCAACTAGAGAAATCTGCTTTCAAAATATCATTGAACTATAACTGAGGGTATAGGTCCGAAACATACGAAGTAAACTTTACTCATCAATGGATAGAGCTGTCAATTCGGGAATACGGGACGGGACGGGACGAAATTATGTTGTCCCACGACGGGAACGGGACGATACGGGACGGGACCAAAACGTGACGAGACTAAAATACTCCGTCCCATCCCGTCCCAAATCTATTGCGTGACGGGACGTCCCGACGGGACCGTCCCAACTTGACGGCTATAGTTGTTGGCTTTGTGTTACTCCGTCGTGAATTCCATCCCCAATTCCTCCTAAATCAATCAACCACTCTTCAAAATAACTCGACCCCGAGTTCATATCCGATATTTGGCAAGATCCGCCCCAGAAGAACAAATACTTTGAATAAATCAATGCTTTTCTTGCCTTCAAAAAAAAATTAACACATCAATCTCATCCTTCTGTTGTTCGTCTGTCTCATCTTCCTCAGAGTCAACAATGAATGAAAAATTAGCGTCCTCCATGGACTCTTCCACAATCTCCCCATGATCAATAATAAAAATATCATTGTATTTAGATTCTTCTGCCCAATCAATAACAACCACAACAATATCAAAAATTGATGGTGCAGAACAAGTAATACCACCCACGTTTTCATTCATGGGCTCAACTAGGGCATGCTCATGGACCTTAATACTTACCGGAGGTTCAATATTCTTGTCCTCAATCGTTACCTCAGGTTCAACCAAAGGAGCTACTGAATTTGATACGTGATCAGCTACTGGCTCCGTTGCTCCTTGAATGCTTGTTTCTAATTCAGCAATCACATCAGTTTTTTCTACTTCCTCACTTGCGAGTGTTCAATTGGCGCATCTTCGATTATTTGTACTTCGCCCTGCACTTCTTCCTTGGCTTGCTGAATGACTTCCTCTCCTTTGAAATCGTCGTTCAACGTAGCAATAGCGGTGGTTATTGCAGATCTACGCACTTCCAGTTTCTGAATCTTGGTAGTGTAGTGATCGGCTTTGTCAGCATAAAATTTGGCTTCCATCCTATGTCGCTGCCTAAGCACTCACTCCCTTGATGCTCGATTCAGATCTCTGAGTGATTTATATTTCTGCACACGTCGATCATGCTTGTCCGCTTCGTCGAGTTCTTCATCCTCTAACACTAGAAAATATTGTTCCTTTTGTCGAGCACGATCCAATCGAAGATCTATTTCGTGAATAACCTCGTCATCAGATCAGGAACTGGAATACCCATCATCCCGACTTTCTGTCCCTTGAGGACGTCGTCTTGGATCAACCCTGTCTCTCACCTTTGTTGCCTGATCTCCCATAATACTTCAGTATGATGTAAAAGACAGGATATAACTAGGCTCTGATACCAACTGACGCAGCACGGAAGCCGGATAAATTTCGTGATTAGCGCACTAATCACAAGAACCCTTCAAGCGAAGAATCCTCAAACACAATACTGGAATCCACCAGCAGTAATCTGGAATCCACCAGGAATTAAGAGAAAACTCTTTGAAATTCAATTAATCAAAAGCTAAGTTTAACAAAACCTAAAAGATGTTTAAATACTATCTCTAAACCCTAAAACCAAATCAAGCAAACAATGACTAAAATACCCCAAATTTAAATACTCCTCATTCAGTAAATTGAAAACAAAACGAAACAAATTAAAGCAATAACCCGTCGTTGATGAGGCGCCCGCTCGGAAGTAAGTCATGCGGCCGCCTCATACTCCGGAAGATTGGCCCTGTGTTGCTCAATTTGAGGCGCACGCTTGGGAAGGATTGAGGCGCCCGCTTCCCGTCCAGAAGGTTCCTCCCCATCCCCTGCAATTGTGGCGCTCGCCTGGGTTGTTGGCTTTGTGTTACTCCGCCGTGAATTCCATCCCCAATTCCTCCTACATCAGAAAGTTCTTCAGAGGTAGGATTTTGAGTAAGGTTTGGAGAAAATTGAGAACTTTGATAATATTGAGAATTTTGTTCACCTTCTGAGTTTGGAAAATTTTGTCTGTGAAAGTAAGATTCAAAGTTTGGAAAATTTTCGAAAGCCTGATAATAGTTGGGGTGATTTAGATTCATCACTTAAAATGAAGAAATAGAAGTGTGATGGAGAATATGTAGAGAAAAAGAAAGTTGTAGGCTGTTTGTAAAAATGTATCAATATTAGGCTCTATTTATAGATAAAAAAATTATGAATTTGGAATAATTTTTATTTTATTATTTTACATAAAATATACTAGTTTTAAATATATATTTATATAAATACATGCCACCCAATATTAGGCTCTATTTAAGATTTAAAAAAATTATAAATTTTGATATGACAATGGGACCCTCCATGGAGGAGATTCGAATACTGGTGGTCTCTGTTAAAAGAAATATTGATGTTGTTTAAGGTATGGCTCTTTGGCATTTAATTAACTAATTCTTTGTAGGGGTTTTTACCAATAATATTTTGAGATTGGGTGAAATTTACCAATAAAAAAAGATATTTTTGAAACTCGTCAATAAGTCTCTGCTAAAAATGTGGACAAAAATATCCCTAACTGCAATTCTTCGTCAACATGTTTTATCATTTTCTTGATATACGCTGAACCTGGCTTTCTTCCCCATTTTTTAAAGATTTCTAGATCTCTCCAGTAATCACTGATTTCCAAATTCAAACCCCAAAACCAATTTTAAAATGCGCGAACATGCTCCGTAAGACATGAATTTTAATAAAAAAAAGTGTCATCAGGTTAGAACACTCCGAATTTACACGAATCACACGGGCTATGAACTTCTGACGAAGAAGGACCATGGTCTTACTTTCTCCATCAATAATGTCTGACTACTGAAAAATTGTCATAGAAAACCCGCCGCTTTCGTCTTGCACCTACGGACTACTATTCCATTTTCCCTTCTCTCATTCACGCTTTTCACCACTGTCGAATTCCCACGTAGTCTTCTTTTTCGGTAATCCTGCCGCTGTCATTTTCCAAAACTGCCGACTAACAGGTATTGTGTTCTTTACTCTACACATTCAAAACGGGGATATATATCAAAACACTCATAAAAGGGCAAACCCCGGTGCGCCAAGCGATCCTCGCCAAGCGGAGGTTGGGAGAGGGAACCATTTGCTAGAGCCTTCCCCTGACAATTGCCAAGAGGCTGTTCGCCAAGGTTCGAACCCGTGACATTATGGTCACCAAAGGAGCAAGTTAACCGTTTTAGATTTTTTTTTTTTTTTCAGAAACCACAAAATTGATCAAAACATTCTAATTAAAGTGGCTTTCATTTTTTAAATTTCAGCTCTTAATTTCTCTTTTCAGTTTTAGCTTTTCAGTTTTGGACTCATGTTTTGGTGTAAATAATTGTGAATTATATTTCACAGTTATATAAATAACTGTGAAATAGAATTGGTTTATGGTATAACTGTATTGGTTTATATTATAATTCTATTTCACGTTAATGTTTTATAGGTTTTCAGAGTTGTTCATTCTTATGCATTGTTTGTGAATTAATTGTGATGTGTATTTCACAGTTATTTTGATTAAACAACTGATAAATTTTTAAACTATGATATGTATTTCACAGTTATTTTGCTTAAACAACTGATAAATTTTTGAATTGTGGTGTGTATTTCACAGTTATTTTGGTTAGAGTTTGATGAAGAACTAATATTTCTCATGAAACTTGGACAAAAGTTTTGGTGTGAATAAATGTGAATTCAATTTCACAGTTATTTAAATAACTGTGAAATAGAATTTGTTTATTTTATAATTGTTTTGTTTTATGTTATAAACTGAGAATTCTATTTCACATTAATGTTTATAGGTTTTCACATTTGTTAATGATTAGAGTTTGTTTATATTATAACTGTGTTGTAGATTTCTCAGTTATTTATGTCATTCTTTTAGAACAACTGTAGGGCAGTTGTTGGTGTTTTTATTAACTGGAAAAAAATGAATAGAGAGAAAGAGGGAGGGAGAATGCATAGGGAGTGCGAATCAACGTATCCTAACCTGGACTTGTAATTTTCAATCAGCCAAGCGGGCGATCGCGCCGAGTTACTGTACAAAGGGCGCGATCGCGCTCTCCCTTTGGGGGGATCGCGCAGTAACCCGGTATGGGCCTGATCAGTGGCAGTTTGTGAAGTGTTAGAAAACCCTGCAGGTTCAATAATAGGCGTTATAAATAAGCCGTATTATCTATCAGTTTTTTTGAGGTTGTAATTTCTAGTGTGATAAAGATCAATAATTATAAGCGTTTCAATGATTTCTTGTATTTCTGTTTTCTCTGTATATAGGGTTTGCAGAGCTGTGAACTATTTTGATTAAGAAGTTTATGCATTATATTAGAGATGTATTTGATAATTTTCAGTTGATAATAATATTATTACCTTATTTTCGTGGATGTAGCCAACGTTGCTTCTACATAGATATGTTATAACATCTTGTTATATTTTGTATCTCATTTTCCATTGGCTGAAACATTGTTTTAAGATTTTCTAAATTTTGCACCATACATTGAATATACTCCCTCCGTCCCACCAAAACGGATACCAAATTTCTGGGCACGCGGATTAAGGAAAAGTAAGAGAGAAAAAGTGAAAGAAAATGTTGTGAGTATGAAGAATTAAATAGGAGAGAGAATGAGTGTGAGGAATAGTTAGGAAAGAGAATGTTGTGAGTGTAAAAGTGAAATAGGAGAGAGAATGAGTGGGGTAAATAGTGAAAATTCCCTTGCCATTTTGGGAAGTATCAGTTTTGGTGGGACGGACCAAAAAGGAAATAAATATCAGTTTTGGTGGGACGGAGGAGGGAGTATTTAGTTAGAAAAAGACGTGTCATGAGTCACGAGTCAATAACAGTTGTGGTCTGTTTCATCAATTGAATTTGGTTCACTCATAATAGCCTTTGTATTCATGGGTTTAATATATTTTCATATAATGACAAGGATTAATTCCTTTCTACCCCTCTAGCCCAGATTTTATCCCATAAAAACTTAACCCAGATTCAAAATTTCAAATTCATTGAGAAGCCCAGATCAAAATACCGTGTAAATCCAAAACTCATTTGACCTGGTCAAATATGATTTCTAAATACCAATTTTCCCTCATTTACCCAACGTACTCTCTCCCTCTCTCGCCAATCTCAGTCCGACGTCCATTCTTCTCCGGCACCGGAGGCCTTACACCCCAAGACCGTCCCGCAGATGTCCGTCTACGGCGATGAACCACCGCAACAATACATAATCAAGAACAACACTTTTGGTGATTTTGATTCTTCCCCTCCACTTGCTCCAATCCCAATCATTGATCTCACCCACTTCTCATCTTCTTCACTGCATTCATCCAAACAACAAGTAACTGAAGAACTAGCCAAACTAAAATCAGCTCTCACCTCATGGGGTTGCTTTCAGGTAATTAATTTCCCATTTCAGATATTTACTATTTAATGTTCATTTTTTATGAAATCTTACTTTTTTGGGGGGAAATTGGAAATGGGTTTTGAATCACAGGCCATAAATCATGGGATTTCAAATTCAGATCTTGATAAGGTGAGAAATCACTAAACAGTTCTTTGCACTTCCATTAGAAGAGAAAAGAATATACTCCAAGCAAGCTGGTTCTGTAGAAGGGTATGGAGGTGACTCGTTGTTTCAGAAGAACAAGTTCTTGATTGGTGTGGCTTAGGGTTCTACCCGAAGATCAAAGAAAACTCCATCTTTGGCCAAAAACCCCAATTGATTTTACGTACATATTTTCACATTTCTGTGATGATGTGTCGCCATTTTCGCGGGAAGAAATTCGATTTTTTCGCGTTTCTTTGAAAAAAAACCAAATAAAACCCGGGAAAAAGAACGGAGTCGCCACGCCATTTTTGTTTTAAGGGCCAAAACTTTAAAAAAAGCCCGAGATCAGAAATTTGGGTTCGGAGGTCATGTTACACGCCGGGAAGGACGTTAGTGTGCACCCGGAATGCCTCGTAAAACGAGTCTTCCAAGCTGAAAATCATTTGTGTGTGTGTGTGTGTGTTTTGGCCAAAATAAGTTGAAACTCAGAAAAGTAAAAATTGGGATATCTTTTTAAGACTTTAAACTGATCCCATGATTTTTCGGAAGATTTTTGGATTGAGATTTGGTACTCAAAAGACCTTTTGAAGTTGAGAACCACTTCTGCCAGAATGAAAAAGGCTGTGGACCTTTCATTTTGAAATGGATTCAAGGGTCTTAAAACTTCATAATCTGGATAAACTCAGAGAATGAAAGTTGTTCCAGACACCTTGAATAAGATTTGTACGAAGGAATTTTCCATTTTGGAGAATATTTGAGGGGTCAAAACCTTCTGGAAACCTCAGATATGAGATCTGGATTCCCAGAAGCTGATGAACTAGCCTCTGAAAGAAAATTTAAAAAGAGGAGTTTTACTAACCCAAAAAATAAAGTAAAAATATGTATGGAAATATCTGGATGTTGGCTACAAAAAGTGTTTTATAGTCAACACCAAATTCTACATTTATCTGTGTCCAAAAAATTAGACCATGGACTGAGGTCTGAGGAAATTGCTACTGGACAGCAACTTCTCAAGAAAGAAAATATGATTTTAAAGGGGGGTTTTGCATCCATGCTTGTCCCCATTTCCCTAGGTTTTTGTTAGTGATCACTTGACATTTTAGTGGTGAATCAACTATACCAAACCATCCTTGGGGTACATTAGGACTAAGCATTTCATTTGCTTGGGAAGGGGATTTTTATCCTTTGAAAATGAGATTTGATGCTTGAAAATGGTTTTTAGGGTTTTGAAAATGAGTTTTCTTTGCAAGAAAGTAAGAGAACTTAAAAATAATTTTGATCTTTGTAGAAGATCATCCATGGAGATGGTCTTCCATGGTGATCTTCTTAGATCTAAAGCAAGAAGATGAAAGAACTACATTTTGTAGTTTGCAAATGCATGCATGGTTGGAGTTTAGGGTAAGGAGAAGGAGGGTTTACCAATCTTCCTTGTGTTCTTGAGTTTTTGGCTTGAGTGTATGAGTGTTTAAGGCTTAAATATGAGAGTGAGTGGATGAGTGTGAGTTGGGAAAGATTGGAGAGAAAATGGTGACAATTCTTGAAGAATTCTCACTGTTTTCTCTCTATATTTCGCCAGAGGTTCGGTGCAATTGGTGTTGTTGCTTCTTATTTTTGTGACTGGAGGGCTCAATTTATAGCCCTCCTGAAAATGCAAACATGTCCGCGCGGATGGATCCAGTCGCGTGCACTGTTCATTAATTGCTGCTTCAGGCTTTGGACAAGAGGAATATTTCTTTTGAAAATTCAAATTAAACGGCTTTATGTTTCCACCATTTCTATTTTTGGTTTTCTTCCTTTGTTTTGCTTTTTAAGATTCTTTTTGAGGTTTAACCTTAAATAACAATGCCCATTTTACCCTCATTTTGTTAGAAATGTTAGGATTGTTAGGAATTGTTAGAAATGTTATAACTTTCGTTAATTTTCTAACGAAAATTCTAACAAGCTCAAATTGGAGCACTTACAGTAGCCCCTCGGCGACGGCGCTTTCGAAGGAAGCGGGGTCGTCGATAAGAGTAAGGCTCCATATTTGGCGGGATGATCGAGTGATCGGGTGGCTGAACCTAGCGATAGGCTACCTACGTATCCCGAATGGGAATCAAGCGGCCGTAGTTCGGGTCTTTGACCCCGGAGATGATGGCGTTTAGGTGCCTCGAACTCCGATGAGCGAGTTCTGCGATCGATTCTTTGGAAAGAAACTCTGCTGGGGATAAGAGATGACCATTTTCGGTCTGATGGCTATCCGCTCTGCTGGGGATAGGAATGACCATTTTCGGTCTGATGGCTATCCGCTCTGCTGGGGATGATTGTGATTTATCGTTTTCCTAGTGATAGCGTCTTAGGTGCCTCAAACCTTGGAGATGGCGTTTTAGGTGCCTCGAACCTTGGAGATGGCGTTTTAGGTGCCTCGAACCTTGGAGATGGCGCTTTAGGTGCCTCGGACCTTGGAGATGGCGCTTTAGGTGCCTCGAACCTTGATGATGATGGCTTTTTAGGTGCCTCGGACCTTGGAGATGGCGTTTTAGGTGCCTCGAACCTTGATGATGATGGCTTTTTAGGTGCCTCGGACCTTAATTTGAAATGGCCTTTCGGTGGACTTCGTCTGCTGCCGAAGGAGAGGGTGACCGTTTTGGTCGAGGGGCTGGACCTAATGATAGGCTACCTACGTATCCCTAGTGGGAATCAAGCCCTTTCGTAGTTCGAGTTCTTCTCGAGATTTCGTTGGCTTTTGGGATTCCGTTAACTTTGCTGGGGATTTTGTTAGCCTTTGCTGGGGAAAAAATTGGACGTATTCGTCTGGGAAATCGGTCTTACGTTTGACTGCCGGGGAAGATTTTGATGAAAGATACGGGATCTCGTTATCTTTCTCGGGAAGATCGGTCTTACGTTTGACTGCCGTAGATTGATTTTTGATGAAAGATACGGGATCTCGTTATCTTTCTCGGGAAGATCGGTCTTACGTTTGACTGCCGGAGGATTTTGATGAAAGATACGGGATCTCGTTATCTTTCTCAGGGAGATCGGTCTTACGTTTGACTGCCGGAGATTGATTTTTGATGAAAGATACGGGATCTCGTTATCTTTCTCAGGGAGATCGGTCTTACGTTTGACTGCCGGGGGATGATTTTGATGAAAGATACGGGATCTCGTTATCTTTCTCGGGAAGATCGGTCTTACGTTTGACTGCCGGGAAGGATTTTGATGAAAGATACGGGATCCGTTATCTTTCTCGGGGAGATCGGTCTTACGTTTTACTGCCGGAGATTGATTTTTGATGAAAGATACGGGATCTCGTTATCTTTCTCAGGGAGATCGGTCTTACGTTTGACTGCCGGAGATTGATTTTTGATGAAAGATACGGGATCTCGTTATCTTTCTCAGGGAGATCGGTCTTACGTTTGACTGCCGGGGAAGATTTTGATGAAAGATACGGGATCTCGTTATCTTTCTCGGGGAGATCGGTCTTACGTTTGACTGCCGGAGATTGATTTTTGATGAAAGATACGGGATCCGTTATCTTTCTCGGGGCACTCGGTCTTACGTTTTACTGCCGGGAAGGATTTTGATGAAAGATACGGGATCCGTTATCTTTCTCGGGGAGATCGGTCTTACGTTTTACTGCCGGGAATGATTTTGATGAAAGATACGGGATCCGTTATCTTTCTCGGGGCACTCGGTCTTACGTTTTACTGCCGGGAATGATTTCCTTGACAAGGGGCTGACTTTGGTTAACTTTGGTTAACTCTGTCAAGTTGGGGACTGAATTGCAGAGTCCTGGAATTTTAAGGGGCAAAAGGGTCATTTTGACCCTTACAATCCTGTCCGCGCGGAGAGGACTTGAAAGTCAGGGGTATTAATGAGGGCCAACGCCCTTCTCCTTCCCCATTCAGTTTTTTACAGAATTTCTGCAATTACGAGAGAGAGAAGGAGAGAGCCGAGGACTTCACCATTTTTGGCCAAAAAAGCTTCGAAAATCCTTCGTTTTCTTTGATTTTTCGAGCAATGGAACACGGGGAAGGCGCTTTTCAAGGCCAAGGACGTGGCCCGATAGCGGAGAGACGATTGGAGCTCGTCCGGATGAGGAGGCACTATACTCTTTCGCAATCGATTGCGGAGGAGCCCTACCCCGATGCTTGGCAACATTGGGCTTCGGATTCGAATCTCCAAACGGTATACTTTGAAACCCTTTGATCCCTTTGTCGATTTTTGCTTGAAATTTGAATTTTGGGTGATTTTTCGTTTTTTTTTTTTTTAAATTATGCAATGTTCATTGTCTTGGATTTGATTTTGATGCTATGCATGTTGCAATGAATTTGTTGGTGTCCCGAATATGCATTTTGCCTGGGAAAAGAATTGGCATTTTTGCCACACATTTTTTTGTATCCGAAAATTGCATGTGAAAATTCGAAAATTGTGATGATGATTTTTTTTTTTTTTTGAAATTGAATATTGATATTGATGAATGATGCAATGCATGCATTTTGTTTGGAAAGAATGGGCATTTTGCCAATATGAGATGTATGTATGTTTAGGATTTTTTTTTTGAAAAGTGGGACGGATTTTTCCTCCCGTTGCATGTAAGATGGATGATATGCATGTATGCATTTTTTTTTGAAAATGGGACGGAGTTTTATTTCCGTCGACTTCTTGTAGGATATGCATGTATGCATTTTTTTTTATTGAAAATTGTTGAATGGGATTTGCTGAAAACTGTCTTTTCTGTGAGAAAAATGGGGCTATGTCTATTGCATGCCGTTATTCTGCCAAAAATTTTTTTTTTTTTTTTAATGCATGTGTATGCTTCTTTTTTTTTTTTGTGCAAATGCAAATGCAATTTTTTTTTGACATTTTCTCTCTCTTTTCTTTTTTTTTTTGCAGGGCGGAAACCGTTTTGTGACGGAGCAGCTGAACAAAATGAAGACTCGAGGATCAGTGGAGTCCGTGGTTGACTTGTGGGACCGGCTTCCGAATGCGGGCCGAGGAGCTTTGCCGAGTCCGAGACAGATTGTTGTTGAGACCGGGCTTTGGGAGTTTGTTGAGTGCTTGAGGGGACTGGTCAAGTTCCCTAAGAGCAAGGGCCTGATGTTCGCTTTAGCGCGGCACTGGTGGGATGCGACCCACACGTTTCACTTCTTCTGGGGCGAGGCTACGGTTACGCCTTCCGACTATGCTGCGATCACGGGTTTGTCCTTTAATGGACGCAGCATTGAGTGGCGGGACGGCTATAGCGATGCTGATCTGTGTGCTCTTCGGGATTTTCCCCTATTCCCAAAAAGGGGATGGGGATGGAGTATGCGGTGGTCTACGGGAAGATCGTGGAGACCATTGTGAGTTACGAGGCCGGGGGAGGAGAGGATAGGCGTCGATCGATTGCCGTGGCCTTCTTGTGGTTTGCTTTTTCGAGCACCCTCTTTGGGCATGCTGAGGGGACGGCAGTCTTTGCCTTGCTGAGGTCCTTGGAGGACATGGAGATGGCCGGAGATGTCTCGTGGGGAGAGGCCGGGCTGGCAGAGCTTTACTTTGCTCTCGATAGGTACAATCGGAAGGCTGTGAGCTCCTTGTACTGCTTTGAGTTTGCCCCCGGAGGTATAAGCTCTCTTTTGCTTTCCCCTTTTTTTTTTTTTGAGCACACACTTTTCTTTTGCACTTGATTGATTGGATTTTTACCTTTCGCAGGTATGGGCGTTGGAGTTTTTCCACGTCACGATGTGGCGACTGTGGCGGAGTACGTCGGGCGTATCCGGCCATGCGCTCCTGGTCTAAGCATGCCCGAGAGAAGATAAGCTCCAGGGGGCGTACGACTCTCGAGTACGCGGATTGCCTTCCTTTGACGGAGGCCGAGACAGATGAGGGGATGATATTCTTCCCACAGGATCGCTTCGAGGTGGCGCAGCTCGAAGGGCGCCGAGATTTGGGGTGTGCGGCGGAGGATTACGAGAGGTCTCGACTGCGATGCCTATTATCACGGGAGAGAGGGTGACGCGCCGAATGGCGTGAACTCGCCTTTGAGGACACCGGTGGAGCCTCCCGCCGATATGATGCACCCGAGTGACAGATCTCGTGACTCGGGATGACTACCGAGCCGGCCAAGACTTCTCGGCATTTGTGGCGGCCGAGCCGTACCCGTATTTGTCTTGAGGAGGCCGAGGATGCCTCGGGTTACGGATAGAGAGGGCTTGGGATCCCGCGGTATCCTCGGACGGATTTTTCATATATCCGGGATGGGGTCCGATTGAGGGTGCGAGATCCCTCGGCTGAGCGGCTTCCACGAGCTTTCCGGCCTCGTCCGGGTATGAAGGTATGGCTTCACCTCCCCCTTCTTTTTTTTTTGTCCTTTCTTTTCTTCTTCCCCGTCATCATTTTTTTTTTTTTTTTGTTTCGACGCTTTTGCTTTTGTGCGGTTTTCGGAGGTGGTCGTCGAGAAGCCGACGAAGCAAGTGATCGGAGCTAAGAGATTCATCGGGAGGATGGTCGCCATGCGGGGCTCCTCGAGCTAGAGCGAGGCGACCACGGCCGGCGCCCGTCGCGGAGGCTTCCCTATTCGTTCGTAGACCTCTTCCAGAGACTCCTCTCGTCTCCTCTCATTGATCCCCGCGCGGTGCCGCCTTCGGATCACGTCATTCTCGGGATCCACACGGGAAGGGACACGTTTGGCGGCATGGTGGGTCGTCTTCGTGCGTCCGTAAGTCCGACGCCTTCACCTTCGGATACGATTTTTTTCGCGAGATCTCGGCTTGCCCTATCGAGCGTGCCGGTTGGTCCCGACGAGCCTCTTTCGGGAGACGAGGACGATTGAGCCCGAGATTTTCGTGGCTCCCGAGGAGGCGGGCCCGAGTCGCAAGAGGACCGAAGGGCGAGACATCGGGCGCCGTAGACTCCGATTGATTTTTTTTTTTTTTTGAGATTTGAGATTGAGATTGGAGACTCGGGATTAGGACTTGTACGACTTATGCACACATTTTTTTTTTGCTCTTTTCTTCTTCTTTTTTTTTTTTTTTTTTTGATGTAATAATTTAGGATTTTATTGATGCCTACTTTTTTTTTATTTGATTTTTATTTTTTTTTTTTGCATACTCTTCTTTTTTTTGTACATTCCCTTTTTGGAGTGTAATAATTTAGGATTTTGTTTTTTTTTATGAATGCAATGCAGTATGAATGCAATGTTGCATGAGCCCCTTTTTTTTTGGCAAGGGTGTTAGTGTTTGGTATATGGACTGGTTTGGGGAGGTTTTTGCACGGGTTTCGAGCAACCGGACGAAATATTCCTCTTTTGGTGTAGCAATTAGACATTGCGGCATTTTTACGATAAATGACAATCATGTCCGCGCGGATGGGGTTTGCATCGACATTGTCCTTTAATTTTGCTTCGAATCTGGTCTCACTTTATTTCAAATTCAAATATCCTCTTCAACCTCCAGTCAAACAGCCATTTTCAGGGAGAAAGAGAGAAAAACCATGGAAAACCTTAGAAAAGCTCCATCAAAATTGTCCCAAGAATCCCAAATGTCATTCTTCAACAAGTTCAAGGATTGGTCCCGGGAGATTATGCATGAGAGGAGGTCCTTCTTTGAAGAAAGGTACAAGGTGAAGTGCTTATGGTCTCTCAAGGAATTGATTCCGGATTACAGTCTTTTGAGGGCTTCTTCCTCATTTTGGGATACTAGGAAGCATGTCTTTTGCCTTTCCTTCAACGAGATTGTTCCGACTGTCGAAGAATTTCGGGCCTTGCTTGGAGGTCCAGAGGTGGGAGAGATAGCGGTTCCTTTGCCCGGAGGGGCTTCTTTTGTTGGACAGTTGTGCGTCCACCTTCATCTTTCCCCGGAGGAAGCGCAAGGTATGATCCGTGGTCCCGATCATTTTGATATTTCCGGCCTTCCCGATAGGTTTAGGGGCCTAGGCTTGGTGGATGATGCCTATTGGGATGCCTTTGCACTTTGTATGTTTGGCACCTGTTCATGGTCTATTTCTTTGGGATTTGCCATCGGTCTTTGCTAGATGTCGTCGTTCACCGTCGCACAGGCGTAGATGTCGTTCCTTTGATTACGGGGGAGACTTTTCATGCTCTTGATAGGTGGCTACCGGAAGACGGTATATGCACGGGCGGCCGTTCCTGCTTGACCACTGGTGGGCGATGGAGCGTTTGGGGATTCTTCGGGAAACTCAGGGCATGATCAAGCCTTGGACATTTGCCGGGAGGGGGTTGCGTGGATTTTGATGATCGTGGCTCATGGGAGCGTTGGATGGCTGGTCTCCGGACGTAAGACATCGAGATGGTCGGTGCACTTCGTTGGCGGGTGGAGACTCGCATGAGTGCTTGAGAGGATGGGTCTCATGTGGTCATGCTTCCGGGCTTTCTCGATCCAGCTTCTATATTCCGGCTTTAGTTAAGAGACAGTTTGGCTGGAGCAGTTCCTTTGGGGGACTTTGATGATATAGCCGCCGGGGTGGTGGCTCCTAACCTATGGATGATCCCTCGAGTGTTTCCATTTCTTTCCCGAGCATGGAGGTATGATGCCTTTCCTCCTCGGGTTATTCTCGGGCGTCAAGACCGGTGTTCTTGACCACTTGGTACATTGGTATGAGAGGCATGCAGGAGAGACTCGGGTGGCTATTTTGAGACGGCGTGAGGCCGTTGTGGGTGCGGAGGACATTGTTTACGAGAGGAGGAGGGCGGCGAGGGCCAGCCCTCGTGATAGGAGCGGAGACGCGCGGCCAGGCTATGAGGCTTACGTCGAGACGGGGAGAGGAGGGCTCTATGCTTTACCGGCTAGGCTACGGGAGATGAGAGATGTGGCCAGGGCTACTAAGGCCACTGACGGAGGCCTGGTTTGATAGATCCTGTCCCTATACGAGCTTGGTAGGAGAAACAGCACGACATTTTTCTGTTCGGAAAAAGAAGACTCGAAGGGGAAGAAGAGGGGAGAGGCCGATGCGAGTGGCTTGGGTGACTGCGAGGTTTAAGTATCCCTTTCTTGTCATGGCGAACACATTAATTTGATTATGTATCTTAGTTTTCTTTTAGCGAGGTTGCCGGTTGTAGGAATGAATCGGGCTTAGACTCATCAAAGAGCTTTTAACTTGTAATGAATATTTGAATTGCTTTAGAGTTTTTGAGACGCTTTCGTGGTCGATCAATTGTATTGATGTCAAAGTATGACTTTTATTTGTGTTTTAGGCAGCCGTTTTTGCCCTACGTTCCCCTCATTTTGAGGAGCTCGGGTCTTCGTAGTTCAACACGATTTTTGTTGTTTTTTTTTTTTGTTTTTGTTTTTTGCTTTTTTTGTTTTTTTTTTTTTTGTTTTTTTTTTTTTTTTTTTTTTTTTTTTTTGGTGCAACCTGTTTTTTACCTAGGCCGCCCTTCTTGGGTTTCAACCTAGTTGGGTATTACTCTTTTAGCACTCTTTTTTTGTTTTTTTTTTTTTTTTTTTTTTTACGCGTAGTATACGCGCGGCTTGTCACCATTCGTTGGGTGTACGAAGGGATTCCCATCGAGGTGCGCAAGTTGCATGGCTCCTCAGGAGAAGATCTTACGGACTGACGTATGGCCCGACCCATACGGGCTCCCATTTGCCGAGGGGTTGATACGGGTAGGGGCTTTTCTTTTAAAACGAGATCCCCTTCTCGGATTTCCCGATGCTTTACTTTCTTGTCAAAGGCTACGGCCATTCTTCCTTGGTAGGCTCGGATGTGTTCCATGGCTTTTAATCGTCGCTCATCTAGCGGGGCCAATTCGTCATGGCGACTACGGAGCCATTCGACCTTGTTGATACGGCTTTCCGGTAGTATACGGAGCGAGGGTATTTCCGGCTCGATTGGGAGTACGACTTCCATTAGTATGTGAGGAGCAAACGGTGTTTCCCCGATTCCGTTCGGCCCGTGTTACGTAGCCCGAGTGCAGTGTAACTTCTCGGGCCAATCTACTGCCTTGGGCAACCATTTTCGGATGATATTTTCGAGTCTTGTTTCTTTGCCGGCCCGGCTCCGTTGGTTTGGGGCACATGTAAGGAGATGACTTGTGACGGGTTATTCGGAATTACGCGTATCCTATCGCATTCCCCTTTGAAGTGGGATCCATTATACGAAATATGTATACGCACATGATGTTCTCTTTGATGAAGAGGGCAACTTTCTTTGAATTGAGGATTTTGTAGGACTTTGCGAGCATCCTTTCCGATTCCTTCGAAGAAATCACCAATCTGCGTCTCTTTAGGCTCTTGCGGTTCCCAAATTCACGCTCGTCAAAATCTCTTCGGCGGCTTGGGCTCGATTTTCCTCTTTAGGACAACAGGCTTGGCATTTTATTTTTGTTGTTTGATTTTTAATGTGTACGCTTTTTTTATCTAATGAATTATTATTAAAATTTTTTATTAATTAATTCATCATTAGTTAAAGTGGCAATCGAGGATACTCGAAAGGTTCGTCATTTCATTGAAAACGAAAGGAATACGAGTGCTTGCTACGGACTCGTAGTCTTCGGCGTAAAGAGTAGTCGGACGACTCTAGAGACTCGATCTTAACAAAGAGAGGGGAGGACTTGTCTGAATTGACACAAAGGGACGGGGGGACCAATCCAAGCTTGGTGATCATTTCCTCCTTGGTCGCGGACGGGCACGAGAGGTTTTCCCAATTTTTTAGCGGCTCTTCTTTGTTGGTGACCTCGGGACTCGCGAGAGGCTGAAATCTTTGTTTTTGTTGTTTCCTTTCTCAATTCTTTGCCTATCATCTCTTGGGTACCGAGCCGAGATCAATCGAATCACAGCACACACACAGTACTTCTTAAACTGAACAATTGTTTGCATAACGGACAGACCATCTCCGATCATCACAGGCTATCGAGGAAATTTGTGACGGCCTTAGCTTTTGGCTGTCAATTCGAAGGCTCCGGGTTTGAGGATCTTCTGGGCGGTAGGAATAGTGGTTGTGCAAGCTTCTCCCGAAGCCCGATTCCACCGGGAATTCGAGAGCAACGGCCTACGAAGGTATACTCACTCTTCATGGTAGTGGAAGCCCCGGGTATCTTGGGTAGGTCCGGGAACATTCTACGGTCCACCGGGTTAGCCTTGGTTCCTCTAGAGACTTGTTGAGGCTATCACGTAGTTTTAGCCATCCTGCCGTAGGAGTAGATCCAATGATGTTTGCTGAGTTGTGTGGCTTCAGCCCGGCTTTACAACTACATAGTCAGCCAAATTAGAGTGTTGAAGGAGGGTAGGGTGAGGCCAGGGACCCTTCTTGTGGCGACTTAAAGTGTGTTTTTCCTTTTGCGGTAAGGTCAAACCGAGAGCCTCATATCCCAGGCCGTGGCGAGTATTCTGTCCGTTCACCTCGATGAGTTTGTGAGTTCCTTGTTGGTGCTAAATCGAAGAGCCCAGAGCCGGTGGGTGGCTCGATTTTCTCATCTTCCCAGACGGTGAGGATTTTATCAGTAATTGTCAGGATCTATGTTGCACATTTGGAGTCCTTCGGGAGGCTCGTCAGGCGGGGAAATGGCCCGTTAGCATGAGACCTTCCTCGTCATGTTTGATTTCATGAAACATAAGGTGTTCCAGCGTATCGTGCCACTTACTCAAGTGACTAAATCCATAAATGGTTGTCGGGTCCCCATGGAGATGGAAGGCAATTTCACACCTTTGGTGGAGGCTTGGCGGCCCCTATTGACTTGATGCAGCCAAGGTCTTTAATAACGGCGTGAGGCATTGAAAGTAATCGGGATGTCAATAACTGGGGCTTCCCGCTACCGGTATCCAAACTGCTTGTAGTCTTCTCGCAACCGGAAGTAATTGTGGCGACTCCAGAGGCTCGCTCGAGAGCTTTGAGTCGAAATAAGCTTTTCGATGAGGAAGAAGGAGCTTCAAATCTTGTAGTCTTGATATCAAGCAAGCCCCGGTCATGATCTTTGCCGGAAGAATGTTCATTCGGAAATATGGCAACCCGGGACCAGGAGGCGTCGATTCTAGATGGTAGTTTGTGATGAAGCGGAAGAGGCTCGGAGTTCCTGAGGTATCGACCCCTTGATGTTCAAAGTGAGATCACGTGCAGTGGTCCTGTTCCACGTGTAGTGGATGTTTCCAACTTGAAGATCGCGTACCACATCATCGAGTCGAAATTGCATTCAATAGGAGCACATGTAGTGCGAGACGAACTTTCTTCCCGGCTTGATTTCACTGGGGATAGGACGAGGTGAGTAGAGACCCGGAGGAGCTGGCTGTGTTTCAACTATCAAGCCCCAGGTGATTTTACGGGGATCCTCTTTTCGGGATGCAGGTTACTGTTGTCTCTAGCATAGACGACGATCTTCTTTCGGTGCTTGATACGTGAAAGGTGCACTTGGGGCTGGATTCGATCCCTGCCTTGTGGTCTGAGAGCGGCCTTGGAAGAATTTTCTGCTGGATAGTCAGCAGTTAATAGTGGCCTGCATCGATGCATCTACTTATTTAGATGTTCTTAATCTTCTTGGAGTCAGCCAGGGGAGCCCTTTTGGCTATTGACCCAGTTGCGACGGAGTCTATGTGACCGAAACGAGGCTGTGTTGCCCTACATTGTAGCTCCTTCTTGGTGGCGGCCCTTATACGTGTAGCGGTAAGGTGCCCAGTCTACGAGCTTTTGGGTTTGGGGTTGTCATGTTGGCTTGATCCTCACTTGCTTGGATCAGCCCCCTTGATTTGGTTAGGGCGTGGCTTCAGGTCGCTCTCGAAGGATTTGCTCATGGTTATCATGCAATCACCAAAATGTCGATTGTCGGCGAAATCGTCTTTTGGCTTTAGTGGCTCATCCCGGAGTATAGTGCAACCATTCGATTCCTTGACCGTTGTACTCGGGTTGGAGATGATTATAGCGTTACCATTATGTTGAGGCAGCCGCTGTCCATTCATTCAGCCAGGTTTAGGACTTCTCTGAAAGCTGACATACATTCGAGGGGAACAGGTGACCTCTTCTTGGGTAACCATGAGGAGTGTTACTTTGACCATTACAGGGTGGATTTGATCTAACCATGGTTATTTCTCATTTGGGCTTAAGGATGGGAGTTAATTTTCCTCTTGGAAGTGATCGAGACTTGGCACCACTCAGCTACAGATCTTTATGGGACCACTGAAAACCACTCCCAAAGCATGGTAGCGTGTTAGGGCATTCTAAGGCGTCTACGTGCTCGGAATCCCTTGAAGAAACTTCATGGCCTTCATGTCCTCGGTCTTCGCATATTCGTCTTCCGACTCGTTTCTTCGTCCCCGGTAACTTAATAACCGGCCATTGTGCACGGCTCAGACAAACTGCTCATTTCGGCATGATTGTTCAGTTGTTCATTTCGGATACGGGGCCTCGATTGACTCTTCGCTCTCGTCATCATCATCATCATAGCGTTTTTGTCGTCGGAATCTTCAACATTCCCATATTAAAGTGGATTTCGAGGCGGAGGAGAGCGTTTCATCATTTCATTGAAACCCGTTAAGGGGAATATGGAGTCGTGTGCTAGCCTTGAAGGACTCGTCATATGCTCCCGTTCGGGCGTAAAGGCCGTTGGACGGCTCGAGTGGCTCGGCTTCTCCTCCCGAAGTGCCGGGAAGAGTGAGAGGGTGGCACGTATTTAACACCGAGGTTGACACGAATGTAGAAGGGTTCTTCCTCCTGCAGTCTTCCGGTCTTATTTGTTCGCGGATCGTATTTCGGGCACAGTAGGTTCCAATTCTTTAGCGAAGTGTACTAGCTCCCGGATGCTCTTTGACCTCTTTGCGATAAGCGCCCGGTCTACGAGGCGCTCTTCGAGCTTTCGTTGTTCGATTCTTCTCGGTGTTCGGAACCGAGAATCTTGTGTAAATGGTTCTTTCATGTTACGAGTGAGCATGTGGAACGGGGATCTTCCTCAATCACAGGGATTTCCATTTCGGTCTTTCCCTTCAATCCGGATGAAATAGCGGGCTCGTATTCTTGCGAGTCTTTGCAGTGAGACCCAAGATGGGTTGATTCGTTCCCATATCCTCGAAGCGGAAAGGGAATCGAACGGGTCGGGATCCTCGACAAGGAGGTTGGCCACTGCAGTTCATTTTAGGTGGACCAGAATTCATCGGTGTCTTCGTGGGCATGCGAAGATTCTCAGCATGACTGACCATATTCACTGCTTATGGTTCCTTGGCGGCCAGATTTTGGGTGTTAGGCCCTTGGGGCAGCCAACTTTCCTTGCTCTATTGAGGACTGGATTGCCTTTTTGCAGTATCATGGCGGTTGTCGGTTTCCTTCCGAGTATGTCAAGTGAGCTTGATGAAAAGCACAATTAAACTTTGTAGTATCTATGGGAGCATTCGGTCTGCTCGCTTGAGTGTGTTGGAAATTCTCATTTAGTTCGAAGGCAGTGCGCGAACTTTTCTTGAAGGATGCTTAGCCCAAGGATGTCGTTGGTTGTGGGCATTCTTGGCCAAAGTTTTCAAGACTTCGTTGACCCGTGGAATGCAGTGCTCACCTTATGACTTTAAGGTCTCCCAGCCGGTTGATGGGTGTGTTGGTGGAGCTGGAGGCTATGTGTTCATGTGATGCAACGAGGCGCCTGGTAGGCTGTGAACCGCGAGGGATATCCATTAATGGAACATTTCTTTGCCTTTGGCGAGTTCCAGAGTCGGCAGTGTTTGCGGGAGGAGCCGTCGTATATACGTGGCGGGTCAGGTAGATGGGATCATAAGCCTTTCATTTATGCGGAGAGGCCCTCGTAAATGCCTTTTCAAACTTAGGTGGAGTGATCCGAGTCACTAACCGCGAGGCCGTAGATATGCGAGTATGGGAATAGTGATGTACGAGGGAAGCTCTCGGATTGTGTGGTTTCAATCTTGTAGTGGAAGATGTCAGTTGTTCCTCTTCGGTGAAGGATCATAGGGATGGTCCATTTCTGGGATAGGGAGTTTAAACCGGATTCCACCGCTTGTAAAGTCCCCAACATTCAGTCGGGGCTGCAAAGCCCATTGTTGTGTATGTCGAGGCCTTTTGTTGGCGGTTTCCCATTCTCCAAGTTGGCCTTATATTTCTACTTGGTGAAGGCATGGCTGGTAATCTGGTCCCATGTAGCCACGGTGTGCATTTCGGGAATTTTCAAAACGGAAGAACGCACTAAGGCCCAGCTGGACTTGAGGATGGCGAAATAGTCGGCTTATTTGCTTGGATTGGTACATCCTTTGGACCTTTCGTTGCCCGAGGTATATGTGTCGGAAATCTGAGGTTACGTCGTTGGCATAGGCGGTCCCCATCTTTGAGATCCCTGAGCATTAGGCATCACGAATTTGTGGAAATGAAGGAACAATGGAGTCACAGTGGTACCCAGAGATAGGCTCTAGGAGCGTTCGAACTTTCTTGGCGATCGGATTCGGCCTCGAATAGCTTTCATTTCCTTGTCAGCTGCTCTTTTCGTAGAACCGGGCCGGATAGGGGTCTTATAATCCTTTCAAGGCAATCGGAACCAGTCCTGACATTCCCACGAAGCTAGTGGGTGAGCCGAGAGAGGTTGAGCTACCAGTGGGAGCGGAGCGGGTGGAGGGAATGGGTCCGTCCGGATCAGGGCCGTAGGTGGAAAACAGTATGAGCGTTGGACTCCGCCGGATAATGGGAAGTTACCACAGGGAGCGTGGAGTAGGAGCACAGTTTGGCGAAGGATAGAACCTTGCGGCCTGTTTGTTGGGATTTTCAGAGCTGGCGAAAGTAGGTGGAGAGTGCGGCCCCTTGATGTAGCAGGATAACTTGGATTTCCAAGTGGGGCCGTGAAGTAGGCTTGAGTGCGGAAATTTCTTCAGCTGTATCCGGATTGTTAGGCTGAATTCTGCATGGGATCATTACTTTGTGGTGAAGGTGTGTAACCGAGAGTCACTTGAGTCACAGTGATTGGGGGCCGGATGACCACCAGGGATGGACGGGCAGGCAGTAAACATAGCAGTCGAGTGAGGAATGGATTTGTGTGAGGAAGCTTGATGGTGAACTAGTGCGTTTGTTACGAAAGAGGAGGGAGAACCCTCACGATTGGCGTGGCCCCGGTAACACGGTGCCAATGGCGGCATTCCGGCTGATAGTGAAACCATTCTTAAGCTGACCCTGCGAAGTCGAGATTAATCGATTCCTCGTATGCAAGTCTGGCGGGATCCCGATCTCGCTGTGGCATTAAGTCTTGATCACATGAGAAGACGTTCCATCGGAATTTGGCCTTTGTTCATGATTTCATCACGTCGAGTTTGCAGTGCGGATCAGGTGCAGTGAACCGTGAGTTGGGAAGGCGCGGCCGAAAATGATCGAGGAGCATGGGCTCTTCCCGACTAATCAACGATGTACGGTGCAGCACCGTGGAGCTTTGTGCGGGTGGCGGAAAGCATCACTGAGTGTAGATGCAGGAATGGAAGCGGCTGTTGAGAGTGGGGTTGGCATCCTGCGTCTTCTTCCACAGTGAAGGTGCCATGCATAGATTGAGGCGGCGGCCGGACCGTGGCTCTTAATAGCCTCCAAAGCTATTTCAGGCTGTATTTAGGCGTAGCTGCATGCGTAACCTCATACGTTGCGCTAGCGGATTCCCTTTGTTGCTCTGTCGAGGGTCCTGGAGGGAGAGCGGTGGCGTTATCCCCATCATTACCCAGCGATGCGGGTAACATCCTGAAACCGGAGTTGGAACAAACGGCGAAGGCGATGACGCGCGGCACGACTCTTTCCCAACTAATCAAGAAAACGATGACCCGGTGCTAGAAACCGAAGCAAGCTTTGGGCTGCGGAGGCTGCGGGAAGGACACGAAGGGTTGGTCAGATGTGCAGGAATGGAAGGAGGGTAGGTGTTTGGGCTTAAGGCTCACGCAACATGCGCTATTTGTTCATGTTTACTTAAAACACGCTTTATTAACCTAATCGGTTGGAAAAGATTGCTCTTCTTTTCGCAAACTACTCGGATCACTGGATCGGTGGGCCCCCGTCACTACGTCTATAAGCCCCTCGTATTCCACCCGTATTTCGACCTCCCAGTGGACAGCCAGGGCGAGGGTCCTATAGAGCAAGCGGGTCCCACCGACCGAAAAAAAAATGATCCTAAAAGTCTCGCGGGTAATCGAGTCTTAACGAGCATTCGATGTAAATTACGACAAAGCCGACGTCAAAAGTCAAGATCATGTCCGAGGGCTCGACGAAAAGCTTCCGGCATGATTTGGGACTGATAAATGTCCACGATTGATCTTGATTTGTTGTCAATTAGGCCGTAATTAGGCATGGAATAATCATTAATCCTTGATGACGATGTCAAATGTTTGCCGGGAGTCAGTGTATAATTTGTGCCGAGCCGAGCCGAAGTCAAGGCGCCTGTCAATAATCTTGGTCAAAGTCTCATGGCGGAAAACCAGCAGAATTTCGATTAGGGTCCCCGAAAGATATTGAGTCGGTATGCCGACAAAGGCTTGAAAGGAAAGGTCTATACACGCAGGGCATGACACAGACCGGACTAAAAACCAACGGTCTCGGACAAAGTGTGTCACTGGACAAGCGCATGGTCGACACGAGGCTCCATGGATGTTTGGGTAGTCCCGTGCTCATCCGAGAGGCGTAATAAGACCAAACGGACCGCGACAAGGATTTCCCCGGGTTAGGGACGTAGGTGTGCAGCGTGCCGGTCGCCACGTGCGCGTAGTAATGTGCAAGCAATTTCTATATTCTTTTTCTGAGTAAAATAGAAAATTTTTTTTTATGTGTCTTAAAAATATGATGCATGATGATTTTTTTTTTTGAAAATTTTCTTTTTTTTGAAAATATTTTTTTTTTTGAAATTTAATGAACACATAAGCACGTAAGCACGAAAATTCCGACAGTTAGGGACATTATTCCGACAGTCAAAATTTTGACTTTCTCCGAGGCGGCCAAAACAACACGAAAAAATGTGCAAAAATCAACACACACACAAAAATGATTTTCAAAGCCGGGACGGAAGCTTGACCCTCAAAAGCTCTTTTTTTTTTTTGAAAACGGTGGTACCGGTACGTGGGATTGTTAAACCACAATTTATCCCCGACTCGTGTTAGGAGGCGATAACGGGAAGTTTAATGGTTTCCACCAATATACCAAGTATCATTTTTTTTTAGAAAAAGCTTAAATCCCCAGCGGAGTCGCCACTGTGATGATGTGTCGCCATTTTCGCGGGAAGAAATTCGATTTTTTCGCGTTTCTTTGAAAAAAAACCAAATAAAACCCGGGAAAAAGAACGGAGTCGCCACGCCATTTTTGTTTTAAGGGCCAAAACTTTGAAAAAAGCCCGAGATCAGAAATTTGGGTTCGGAGGTCATGTTACACGCCGGGAAGGACGTTAGTGTGCACCCGGAATGCCTCGTAAAACGAGTCTTCCAAGCTGAAAATCATTTGTGTGTGTGTGTGTGTGTGTTTTGGCCAAAATAAGTTGAAACTCAGAAAAGTAAAAATTGGGATATCTTTTTAAGACTTTAAACTGATCCCATGATTTTTTGGAAGATTTTTGGATTGAGATTTGGTAATCAAAAGACCTTTTGAAGTTGAGAACCACTTCTGCCAGAATGAAAAAGGCAGTGGACCTTTGATTTTGAAATGGATTCAAGGGTCTTAAAACTTCATAATATGGATAAACTCAGAGAATGAAAGTTGTTCCAGACACCTTGAGTAAGATTTGTGCGAAGGAATTTTCCATTTTGGAGAAGATTTGAGGGGTCAAAACCTTCTGGAAACCTCAGATATGAGATCTGGATTCCCAGAAGCTGATGAACTATCCTCTGAAAGAAAATTTGAAAAGAGGAGTTTTACTCACCCAAAAAATAAAGTAAAAATATGTATGGAAATATCTGGATGTTGGCTACAAAAAGTGTTTTGTAGTTAACACCAAATTCCACATTTATCTGTGTCCAAAAAATTAGACCATGGACTGAGGTCTGAGGAAATTGCTACTGGACAGCAACTTCTCAAGAAAGAAAATATGATTTTAAAGGGGGGGTTTTGCATCCATGCTTGTCCCCATTTCCCTAGGTTTTGGTTAGTGATCACTTGACATTTTAGTGGTGAATCAACTATACCAAACCATCCTTGGGGTACATTAGGACTAAGCATTTCATTTGCTTGGGAAGGGGATTTTTATCCTTTAAAAATGAGATTTGATGCTTGAAAATGGTTTTTAGGGTTTTGAAAATGAGTTTTCTTTGCAAGAAAGTAAGAGAACTTAAAAATAATTTTGATCTTTGTAGAAGATCATCCATGGAGATGGTCTTCCATGGTGATCTTCTTAGATCTAAAGCAAGAAGATGAAAGAACTACATTTTGTAGTTTGCAAATGCATGCATGGTTGGAGTTTAGGGTAAGGAGAAGGAGGGTTTACCAATCTTCCTTGTGTTCTTGAGTTTTTGGCTTGAGTGTATGAGTGTTTAAGGCTTAAATATGAGAGTGAGTGGATGAGTGTGAGTTGGGAAAGATTGGAGAGAAAATGGTGACAATTCTTGAAGAATTCTCACTGTTTTCTCTCTATATTTCGCCAGAGGTTCGGTGCAATTGGTGTTGTTGCTTCTTATTTTTGTGACTGGAGGGCTCAATTTATAGCCCTCCTGAAAATGCAAACATGTCCGCGCGGATGGATCCAGTCGCGTGCACTGTTCATTAATTGCTGCTTCAGGCTTTGGACAAGAGGAATATTTCTTTTGAAAATTCAAATTAATGTACCAGCTTATGTTTCCAAACCATTTCTATTTTTGGTTTTCTTCCTTTGTTTTGCTTTTTAAGATTCTTTTTGAGGTTTAACCTTAAATAACAATGCCCATTTTACCCTCATTTTGTTAGAAATGTTAGGATTGTTAGGAATTGTTAGAAATGTTATAACTTTCGTTAATTTTCTAACGAAAATTCTAACAAGCTCAAATTGGAGCACTTACAAAGTCGCCCTCGCGACGGCGCTTCGAAGGAAGCGGGGTCGTCGATAAGAGTAGGCTCCATATTTGGCGGGATGATCGAGTGATCGGGTGGTGAACCTAGCGATAGGCTACCTACGTATCCCGAATGGGAATCAAGCCGGCCGTAGTTCGGGTCTTTGACCAAGGAGATGATGGCGTTTTAGGTGCCTCGAACCTGATGAGCGAGTTCTGCGAATCGGTTCTTTGGAAAGAAACTCTGTGGGGATAAGAGATGACCATTTTCGGCCTCTGATGGCTATCCGCTCTGTTGGGGATAGGAATGACCATTTTCGGTCTGATGGCTATCCGCTCTGCTGGGGATGATTGTGATTTATCGTTTTCCTAGTGATAGCGTCTTAGGTGCCTCAAACCTTGGAGATGGCGTTTTAGGTGCCTCGAACCTTGGAGATGGCGTTTTAGGTGCCTCGAACCTTGGAGATGGCGCTTTAGGTGCCTCGAACCTTGGAGATGGCGCTTTAGGTGCCTCGAACCTTGATGATGATGGCTTTTTAGGTGCCTCGGACCTTGGAGATGGCGTTTTAGGTGCCTCGAACCTTGATGATGATGGCTTTTTAGGTGCCTCGGACCTTAATTTGAAATGGCCTTTCGGTGGACTTCGTCTGCTGCCGAAGGAGAGGGTGACCGTTTTGGTCGGGGGGCTGGACCTAATTGAATGGTCCTATATCACTTGATATAGTACCATTCAAAGAAAGCTCCATCTTTGGCCAAAAACCCCAATTGAATGGTCCTATATCACTTGATATAGGACCATTCAAAGGTCTTATAGCTTCGTATATGATGTTGTTAAGTCCTATACCAGTTGCTATATGACCATTCAAAGGTCTTAATGCGTTGATATAAGATTGTGTGAGGTCCTATACTACTTGCTATAGGGCCATCCAATGGTCTTATAGCTTTATATATGATGTTGTCAAGTCATATACAATTTGCTATCGGACCATTCAAAGTTCTTATAGCTGTGTATATTATGTTCCCAGGTCCTATACCATTTGCTATAGGACCATTCAAAGGTCTTATAACTTTGTATATGATGTTGTTAAGTCATATACCAGTTGCTATAGGACCATTCAAAGGTCTTAATGCGTTGGTATAAGATTGTGTGAGGTCCTATATCACTTGATATAGGACCATTCAAAGGTCTTATAGCTTTGTATATGATGTTGTTAAGTCCTATACCAGTTGATATAGGACCATTCAAAGGTCTTAATGCGTTGGTATAAGATTGTGTGAGGTCCTATATCACTTGATATAGGACCATTCAAAGGTCTTATAGCTTTGTATACGATGTTGTTAAGTCCTATACCAGTTGCTATAGGACCATTCAAAGGTCTTAATGCGTTGGTATAAGATTGTGTGAGGTCCTATACTACTTGCTATAGGACCATCCAATGGTCTTATAGCTTTGTATATGATGTTGTCAGGTCATATACCATTTGCTATAGGACCATTTAAAGGTCTTATAGCTGTGAAATCTCATTTTTTTTTTTAAATTAATTTTCCTCCACAGTTTATACTAATGAAATATATTGCAAAAATAATATAAACAAAGCATTGGCCAAGTGGTTAAGACCTTGGTTTATATTGGAAGGTCTAGAGTTCGAATCCTACACTCTACATTTTGATTCAGCTTTTCTAAAATAACATAGAAAAGAACGGGGTGGGCTAACTGGGGAAGGAGGGGTATTCTAGGTATATTAATTACAGCGGGTTTCTGAGGAATTTCTGATCTCGATTGGATATTTATGGGTTTGTGATCTCACTTACGGGTATTTTGATTCAACTTTTCTAAAATAACATAGAAAAGAACGGGGTGGGCTAACTGGGGAAGGAGGGGTATTCTAGGTATATTAATTACAGCGGGTTTCTGAGGAATTTCTGATCTCGATTGGATATTTATGGGTTTGTGATCTCACTTAGGGGTCTTAGGGTCCTTGGCTCTAATGACAAATACTTGCAGTGGCTTCTCCTCAAGGTTTTGCTGCTCCTTGTTGCATTTAACATTTAACTAGTACATTATTACAAAATGTAAAATATTTGTAGTGTATGTAATAAATATTTTTAAATATATAATCGCATGATTTACATGCGTTTATGATGAGCGAATGAGGTGATAGTGAAGTTTTACGTTTATGCACTACAAATGTTTTTACATTTACTAGTGAAATTTTATGTAATAATATAGGAGCAACATTAGGAAAGAACGGTTATAAATTGTGAAATACATTATATTGATTACAATAAACCCATACTAATATCAGTTCTCTTTTCGGTTCCACTAAATAAAAAAGAAGGTTAACCTAGTTCTCAAGAGTTCTTACCTGATGCTACAAAAATTGTGCTCACTATGGAATTTCTAGATGGGTGAAGTGAATGGTTGTCCATGGCTCCAAGTCTCCGTAGAAATATGTAAAACAAGGTACCGTTAGAGGTGGGGGTCTTTTTCCCCAAAATCCTCTGGTGTGAGAATTATTATGCCATTTTTTGTGTATGTAAATGTTGAACCTTTAGAGAGAGAATTTAGAGAGAGAATTTGGGGTTTTGGAGAGGAAGAGAGAAAGAATGAACCTGAGAGTTGGGATATCTGAAAAGAGAAACTCATTTTATACCTAGGGTGAGAATGGGCCTTAGCCCTAGAGCCCACTAGTCTGCATGGGCTGCCCTAAGCCTATTTCAGCCCAATTGGGTCTTGTATACCATATTTGCCATTACCATTTAATCCCATAATATTGGACATTTTTTATATATTTATTGTGTCCATTTCGCCCCTAGGCATATCGTATTTTTCGATGAATATTTTATGGTCACATCAGTAGCCCCCGACTTCTTGCTCGATTATTTATGAGCGAGTTAAGGAGCAAATAAGGTAAGAATAAAAGTTTTGACCATTTTGAGTTGATCCTCTTACTTTGTAACAATAGAAGCCTTTCATATACCAATTTTTCGTGTTTCGCTCCGATTATTAAGCAGTTCAGGATACGAGCCCATTAAGCAGTTCGGGATGCGAGCTCCCGAGTTGAAAGGTAGCGAGTCGATCCCAATTTTCATGTAAGGGACAGTGTCGTTGCATGGGTTGAGATGACATATACGGTGTGAATAATTTTCTATTTGAGCTGCAGCCATGAGTTGGCGATATGATTACTCCGGATACACTTTGGCGAGAAGCCTCCGAGTTGGAGAATGGGTGGTTGCTCCTCGAACTTCATATGCGTTTTGGCAAAGTTTAGTCGATATAAATATTATAAACTCGAGATTAGCTGGGTCTTCATGGAATTTTGCCATTTTGACCTGTTTGTATGAAGTTTGAAGGGAATATTTTTCAATTTTTACAAGTTGACAACCAGCCATATTTTGACGAAATGAATGTGACTTGTTTCGTTTTTTGAATTTTCTTTTGTTCTTTGATGTTGGTTTGTGCAACTTGTTTTTTAAGATACCAATTTTGTTTTAGTGGGTGCTAAAAACTTTAGCAAATTTGTTTTGTCTTGGTCGGGTATGTACCATTTATTACCCCTTCGAAGGAGTATGGCTTGTCTTTAGACAGCCTTGCTAAAAAATGTGTCATTATTTAACCATTTCTCTTGTTTCATTTGACTCAATGTGCGAGTTATTTGCGAGCCATCTCGCTTTATTTTTCTTTAGAAAATGTGGCATTTCGCCTAGCTTTCCTCTTTTAAAATGTGGCATTTTGCCAATTTTTTCATTTTAAAAATATGGCATGTCGCCAATTTTTCCATTTTAGATATGGCATGTCGCCAATTTTTATGTTTTAGATATGGCATTTCGCCTAACCTTTTTATTAAAAACATGGCATTTTGCCACGACTTTTCCATTGTTAACATATGGCCTTTTGCCTACCCTTTTTCATTAATATATGGCATGTCGCCACTTTTTTCATTTTAGAAATGACATTTCGCCTAACCATTTTCCGTTTAAATATGGCATTTTGCCAATTTTTTCGTTTAAAATATGGCATTTCGCCAAACCCTTTTTTCATTAAAATATGGCATTTCGTCAATTCCTTTTTGTTTCCATTTCGCTTCTATTCATCTCGCATAGAGATATCTGTTGACATTTTTCAAGTTTTCCGTTTTCCGTTTCATCTCGCGTGGAGATTTGGCTTGGCATACCGCATAATTGCATACCGCATAGTGCTAAACCGCATTTTGCTATACCGCGTAGTGCTAAACCGCATTTTGCTATACCACGTTGTGCTAAACCACATTGTGCTACACCGCGTTGTGCTAAACCGCCTTTTGCTAAACAGCATTTTGCTAACCCGCATATTGCTTAACCGCATTATGCTAAACCGCCTTTTGCTAAACCGCATTGTGCTAAACCGCCTTTTGCTACACCACATTCTAGTAAACCGCATATTGCTAAACCGCATTGTGCTAAACCGCCTTTTGCTAAACCGCCTTGTGCTAAACCGCATTGTGCTAAATCGCGTATTGCTGAATCGCGTATTGCTGAACCGCGTATTGCTGAACCGCATATTGCTGAACCGCATATTGCTGAACTGCATATTGCTGAACCGCATATTGCTAAACCACATATTTCTAAACCGGGTATTGCTAAACCTCATATTGCTAAACCACATATTCCTAAACCGCATTGTGCTAAACCGCATATTGCTAAACCGCGTATTGCTAAATTGCATATTGCTAAACCGTGTATTGCTAAATCGCATATTGCTAAACCGCGTATTGCTAAACCGCATATTGCTAAATTGCGTATGCTTATTGCTAAATCGCATATGCTTATCGCTAAATTGCATATTGCTAAACCGCATATTGCAAAACTGCGTTGTGCTAAACCGCATATTGCTGAACCGCGTGTTGGTGAACCGCGTGTTGCTGAACAGCGTATTGTTGAACCGCGTTTTGCTAAATCGCGTATTGCTAAATCGCATATTGCTAAACTGCCTTTTGCTAAACCGCTTTGTGCTAAACCGCGTATTGCTAAACCGCATATTGCTAAACCGCATAGGTGCCAAAACCGGCGTCTCTCGCCTAACCTTTCGGCGTGCAACGGAATCGCCTAGCCTTTCGGCTTGCAGCGGCATCGCCTAGCCTTTCGGCGTGCAGCGGTTTCTCGTTGAATCTCATGAGGGGGATGGTTGAATCTTCACGAGGGAGATGGTGGCTGAGCGTATTCCCAGCATTCCCTTTTGGTACCTACAGGATAGGAGAGGTAGTCATTTGCAAATTCAGTATAATCTTTTCCATTTTATTTGACATATTATGCTCGGATATGAGAAGATAAGTGAAACACATGTAGACTGTAATTAATGAGGCTATGCTATTTATTCCAAACATATGATAACGACACATATTTTTTCAATGTTCAACATTTCACAATTTCAAATAAATGATGGGTTGATATTGGTGACCCCCAAATTGAAACATTTTTTCCTTTCCACTTGCGATATTAACATGTATTTGCATAGTGCATATTTCCACAATATTAAGCAATAAGCAACTAAATAGGGAGCATAGAACTCTTATAATTCATCTTATTGAATTCCAACTTATTTTTGTCATAATTTCTTTTTATCTACTTAGATTTTGACATGCAATTTGTTACTTTCGCAATTTCCGAATCAAACAAGTAAATCGAGATACAGTTGAAAGTGAAGCATTGATATAGAGTGATTTAACAATTAAAACACGTTTCGATTTGTTGAGTTTTCAGCATCAAGTATTTTCATGTCGATTTGAATATGTTAATGAGCACGATCAGCTACCATATAAATATATTAGTAGGCATTTTCAAGAACTTCTTTCTAATTAGTAGTATATCCCTCGTATTCTATTCACAAGATACATTTCAATTTCTTTTCATTTTTTTATAAGACACCCTTTTATTTATCATTTAAGGCAAATTGCGAGCAAGTTCTCTAGTTAACTTCTGCTTACTTTATCAAATAGTTACATGAGTAAGGAAATACATGGAGCATTTAACTTTACCAAGTAAACGAATCTATCAAGCATGATCTTATTAAGACTCTTCGATTCACTGATAATTATTTTCATGTCACATTTAAATATTTTAAGTTACGCAGTCAACGTATTACATGTATCATATAAATAGCCATTAATTTTATTATCTGACCACATATTTTTGTTCATATATTGAGAGGTCACGTTTCCATTTTTAATCATTTATTTCTATTACTTTTGAGCGTGCTCCGAATCATTTTTCCAGGAGATAA